>JANJGN010001374.1:0-150078 GCA_026770705.1 Isurus oxyrinchus | reverse complement strand
CCAAATCGAGCCAAACAGTTTCTCGCAGAATGAAATTGAGCCAAGCAAAGCCATACAGAGCCAAACAGAGGAAACAATGTCAAACAGAGACAAAGAGAGCCAACGAGTGCCAGGCAGGGCCTGGCACAGCCAGACAGAGCTGAACAGAGCCAAACAGAGCCAAACAGAGCCAAACAGAGCCAAACAGATTGAAACAGAGCCAAACAGAGACTAGCAGGGCCAAACAGAGACAATGGGTGCAAAACAGAGCCTGGCAGAACTAAACAGAGCCAGACAGAGCAAATAGGAGCCTGTTAGAGCCAAACACAGCCTCCCTGAGCCATGTAGAGCCAACCAGTGCCAAACAAGATGACGCAGGGTCAAACAGCCAGACAGAGAAAGCAGAGCCAAACAATGCCAAGCAGTGCCAAACAGCCCCTGGCACAGCCAGACAGAGCTAAACAGAGACAAACAGAGGGTGAATGAGCCAAACAGAGCCTGACAGAGCCAAACAGATGCAAACAGAGCTGCATGGAGCGAAACCAAGCCAAAGAGATCGAAACAGAGCCAAACAGAGCCTTGCAGTGCCAAACAGAGCCTTGCAGTGCCAAACAGAGCCTTCCAGAGCCAAACAGAGCCTGGCAATGCCAAACAGAGCCAATAGGTGCCACAAAGAGTCTGCCAGAGCCGAAAAGAGCCAGGCAGAGCCAAACACAGCCTGGTAGAGCCAAGCAGTGTCTGGTAGAGCCAAACAGACCAGAATAATGCCAGACCAATCCAAAGAGAAACAAACTGCGCCAAGCAGTGCGTCGCAAAAACCAAACTGATCCAAACACAGCCTGACAGAGAGAAACAGAGCCATACAAAGCCAAACAGAGCCTGAAAGCATCAAACAGAGCCTAAAGAGTGAATCACTGCGAAACAGAGCCAAGCAAAATGAAACAGAACAAGACAGAGCCAAACAGAGCCTGGCACAGCCAGACAGAGCTGAACAGAGGCAAAGAGAGCCAAACAGGGCAAAACAAAGCCAACCAGATAGAAACAGAGCTGAACAGATCTTTACAGAGCTAAACGGAGCAATGCAGAACAAAACAGATCCTGGCATTTCCAGACAGGGCCAAACAGAGCCTTTCAGAGCCAAATGAAGCTTTGCAGAGCTGAACAGAGCCAAACAGAGCCTGGTAGAGCCAGACAGAGCCACTCAGAGCCTAAAAGACCCAAACAGAGACAAACAGAGGAAACGGAGTCAAACAAAGCCAAACAAAGCCAATCAGTGCAAACAGAGCCTGGCACAGCTAGCCAGAGCTGACCTGAGCCAAACAGAGCTGAATGGAGTGATACCAAGCCAAAGAGATCAACACAGAGCTAAACAGAGCCTTGCAGTGCCAAACAGAGCCAATAGGTGCCAAACAGAGCCTGCCAGAGCCAAACAGAGTCTGGCAGTGCCAAACAGAGCCAATAGGTGCCACACAGAGCCTTCCAGAGCCAAAAGGAGCCTGCCAGAGCCAAAAGGAGGCTGGCAGAGCCAAACAGAGCCACACAGTGTCTGGTAGAGCCAAACAGACCCGAATAATGCCAGACCAATCCAAAGAGAAACAAACTGCGCCAAACAGTGCGTCGCAGAACCACACTGAGCCAAACAGAACCTGCCAGAGAGAAACAGAGCCATACAGAGCCAAACAGAGCATGAAAGTGCCAAACAGAGCCTAAAAGAGCCTAAAAGACACTGCGAAACAGAGCCAAGCAAAGTCACACAGAACAAAACAGAGCCAAAAAGAGCGTGGCACAGCCAGACAGAGCTGATCAGAAGCAACGAGAGCCAATCAGGGCAAAAAAAAGCCAACCAGATCGAAGCAGAGCCAAACAGATCCTAAGAGAGCTGAAAACAGCTAAACGGACCCATCCAGACCAAAACAGAGCCTGACATTTCCAGACAGACCTAAACAGAGCCTTTCAGAGCCAAAGGAGCTTGGCGGAACTGAACAGAGCCAAACAGAGCTGAATGGAGTGATACCAAGCCAAAGAGATCAACACAGAGCTAAACAGAGCCTTGCAGTGCCAAACAGAGCCAATAGGTGCCAAACAGAGCCTGCCAGAGCCAAACAGAGCCTGGTAGAGCCAAGCAGACCCAAAGAGTGCCATACAAATCCAAACAGAGCCAAAGAGAACCAAATCGAGCCAACACTTCCTCGCAGAATGAAATTGAGCCAAGCAAAGCCATACAGAGCCAAACAGAGGAAACAGTGTCAAGCAGAGACAAAGAGAGCAAAACGAGTGCCAGACAGGGCCTGGCACAGCCAGACAGAGCTGACCTGAGCCAAACAGAGCTGAATGGAGTGATACCAAGCCAAGAGATCAACACAGAGCTAAACAGAGCCTTGCAGTGCCAAACAGAGCCAATAGGTGCCAAACAGAGCCTGCCAGAGCCAAACAGAGTCTGGCAGTGCCAAACAGAGCCAATAGGTGCCACACAGAGCCTTCCAGAGCCAAAAGGAGCCTGCCAGAGCCAAAAGGAGGCTGGCAGAGCCAAACAGAGCCACACAGTGTCTGGTAGAGCCAAACAGACCCGAATAATGCCAGACCAATCCAAAGAGAAACAAACTGCGCCAAACAGTGCGTCGCAGAACCACGCTGAGCCAAACAGAACCTGCCAGAGAGAAACAGAGCCATACAGAGCCAAACAGAGCATGAAAGTGCCAAAACAGAGCCTAAAAGAGCCAAACACTGCGAAACAGAGCCAAGCAAAGTCACACAGAACAAAACAGAGCCAAAAAGAGCGTGGCACAGCCAGACAGAGCTGATCAGAAGCAACGAGAGCCAATCAGGCAAAAAAAGCCAACCAGATCGAAGCAGAGCCAAACAGATCCTAAGAGAGCTGAAAACAGCTAAACGGACCCATCCAGACCAAAACAGAGCCTGACATTTCCAGACAGACCTAAACAGAGCCTTTCAGAGCCAAAAGGAGCTTGGCGGAGCTGAACAGAGCCAAACAGAGCCAAACAGAGCCTGGTAGAGCCAAGCAGACCCAAAGAGTGCCATACAAATCCAAACAGAGCCAAAGAGAACCAAATCGAGCCAAACACTTCCTCGCAGAATGAAATTGAGCCAAGCAAAGCCATACAGAGCCAAACAGAGGAAACAGTGTCAAGCAGAGACAAAGAGAGCCAACGAGTGCCAGACAGGGCCTGGCACAGCCAGACAGAGCTGAACAGAGCCAAACAGAGCCAAACAGAGTAAAACAAAGACAAACAGATTGAAACAGAGCCAAAAGAGCCTAGCAGGGCCAAACAGAGACAATGGGTGCAGAACAGAGCCTGGCAGAACTGAACATAGCCAAACAGAGCAAATAGGACCCTGTTAGAGCTAAACACAGCCTCCCAGAGCCATGTAGAGCCTACCAGTGCCAAACAAACCAAAGCAGGGTCAAAACAGCCAGGCAGAGAAAGCAGAGCCAAACAATGCCAAGCAGTTCCAAACAGATCTTGGCACAGCCAGACAGAGCTAAACAGAGACAGACAGAAGGAGAATGAGCCAAACAGAGCCTGGCAGAGCCAAACAGATGCAAACAGAGCTGCATGGATTGAAACCAAGCCAAAGATATCGAAACAGAGCTAAACAGAGCCTTGCAGAGCCAAACAGAGCCTGCCAAAGCCAGACAGAGCCTGGCAGTGCCAAACAGAGCCTGGCAGAGGCGCACAGAGCCTTGCAGTGCCAAACAGAGCCTGCCAGAGCCAAACAGAGCCTGGCACTGCCAAACAGAGCCAATAGGTGCCACACAGAGTCTGGCAGAGCCAGAAAGAGCCTGGCAGAGCCAAATGGAGCCTGGCAGAGCCAAACAGAGTCTGGAATTGCCAGACAGAGCCAATAGGTGCCACACAGAGTCTGCCAGAGCAAGAAACAGCCTGGCAGAGCCAAGCAGAGCCTGGCAGAGACTGGCAGAGCCAAACACAGCCTGGCAGAGCCAAACAGAGCCAAACAGCGTCTGGTAGAGCCAAACAGAACAGTATACTACCAGACCAATCCAAAGAGAAACAAATTGTGCCAAGCAGTGCGTCGCAGAGCCAAACTGAGGCAAACAGAACCTGAGAGAGAAACAGAGCCATACAAAGCCAAACAGAGCCTAAAAGCGCCAAACGGAGCCTAAAAGAGCGAATCACTGCTGGACAGAGCCAAACAAAACCAAACAGAACAAAACAGAGCCAAACAGAGCCTGGCACGGCCAGACAGAGCTGATCAGAGGCAAAGATAGCCAAACAGGGCAAAACAAAGTCAACCAGATCGAAACAGAGCCAAACAGATCCTAACAGAGCTGAACACAGCTAAACAGAGCCATGCAGAACAAAACAGAGCCTGGCATTTCCAGACAGAAACAAACATAGACGTTCAGAGCCAAAAGGAGCTTGGCGGAGCTGAACAGAGCCAAACAGAGCCTGGTAGAGCCAAGCAGACACAAACAGTGCCATACAAATCCAAACAGAGCCAAAGAGAACCAAATTGAGCCAAACAGTTCCTCGCAGAATGAAATTGAGCCAAACAAAGCCATACAGAGCCAAACAGTGGAAACAGTGTCAAACAGAGACAAAGAGAGCCAATGAGTTCCAGACAGGGCCTGGCATAGCCAGACAGAGCTGACCAGAGCCAAACAGAGTCAAACAGAGTAAAACGAAGCCAAACAGAGTGAAACAAACCCAAACAGATTGAAACAGAGCCAAAAAAAAGCCTGGCAGGGCCAAACAGAGACAATGGGTGCAAAACAGAGCCTGGCAGAACTAAACAGCGCCAAACAGAGCAAATAGCAGCCTGTTAGAGCCAAACACAGCCTCCCAGAGCCATGTAGAGCCTACCAGTACCAAACAAACCAAAGCAGGGTCAAACAGCCAAACAGAGGAAAGCAGAGACATACAGAGCCAAACAATGCCAAGCAGTGCCAAACAGATCCTGGCACAACCAGACAGAGCTAAACAGAGACAAACAGAGGGAGAATGAGCCAACCAGAGCCTGGCAGAGCCGAACAGATTCTGGCAAAGCCAGACAGACCTACTCAGAGCCTAAAAGACCCAAACAGAGACAAACGGAGGAAATAGAGTCAAACAAGCCAAACAAAGCCAATCAGTGCCAAACAGAGCCTGGCACAGCTAGCCAGAGCTGAACTGAGCCAGACAGAGCTGAATGGGGAGAAACCAAGCCAAAGAAATCGGAACAGAGCTAAACAGAGTCTTGCAGTGCCAAACAGAGCCAATAGGTGCCAAACAGAGCCTGCCAGAGCCAAACAGAGTCTGGCAGTGCCAAACAGAGCCACACAGAGCCTTCCAGAGCCAAAGAGAGGCTGGCAGAGCCAAACAGAGCCAGGAAGAGCCATATAGAGCCAAACAGTGTCTGGTAGAGCCAAACAGACCAGAATAATGCCAGACCAATCCAAAGAGAAACAAAGTGAGCCAAACAGTGCATTGCAGAACCAAACTGAGCCAAACAGAGCCTGACAGAGAGAAACAGAGCCATAAAGAGGCAAACAGAGCATTAAAGCGCCAAACAGATCCAAAAAGAGCCAAATACTTGCTAAACAGAGCCAAGCTAAACCAAACAGAACAAAACAGAGCCAAACAGAGCCTGGCACAGCCAGGCAGAGCTGATCAGAGGCAAAGAGAGCCAACAGGGCAAAACAAAGGCAACCAGATCGAAACAGAGCCAAACAGATCCTAAGAGAGCTGCACACAGCTAAACGGAACCATGCAGAACAAAACAGAGCCTGACATTTCCAGACAGACCCAAACAGAGACTTTCAGAGCCAAAAGGAGATTGGTGGAGCTGAACAAAGCCAAACAGAGCCAAACAGAGCCTGGTAGAGCCAAGCAGACCTAAAGAGTGCCATACAAATCCAAACAGAGCCAACGAGAACCAAATCGAGCCAAACAGTTTCTCGCAGAATGAAATTGAGCCAAGCAAAGCCATACAGAGCCAAACAGAGGAAACAATGTCAAACAGAGACAAAGAGAGCCAACGAGTGCCAGGCAGGGCCTGGCACAGCCAGACAGAGCTGAACAGAGCCAAACAGAGCCAAACAGAGCCAAACAGAGCCAAACAGATTGAAACAGAGCCAAACAGAGACTAGCAGGGCCAAACAGAGACAATGGGGTGCAAAACAGAGCCTGGCAGAACTAAACAGAGCCAGCAGAGCAAATAGGAGCCTGTTAGAGCCAAACACAGCCTCCCTGAGCCATGTAGAGCCAACCAGTGCCAAACAAGATGACGCAGGGTCAAACAGCCAGACAGAGAAAGCAGAGCCAAACAATGCCAAGCAGTGCCAAAACAGCCCCTGGCACAGCCAGACAGAGCTAAACAGAGACAAACAGAGGGTGAATGAGCCAAACAGAGCCTGACAGAGCCAAACAGATGCAAACAGAGCTGCATGGAGCGAAACCAAGCCAAAGAGATCGAAACAGAGCCAAACAGAGCCTTGCAGTGCCAAACAGAGCCTTGCAGTGCCAAACGGAGCCTTCCAGAGCCAAACAGAGCCTGGCAATGCCAAACAGAGCCAATAGGTGCCACAAAGAGTCTGCCAGAGCCAAAAAGAGCCTGGCAGAGCCAAACACAGCCTGGTAGAGCCAAGCAGTGTCTGGTAGAGCCAAACAGACCAGAATAATGCCAGACCAATCCAAAGAGAAACAAACTGCGCCAAGCAGTGCGTCGCAAAACCAAACTGATCCAAACACAGCCTGACAGAGAGAAACAGAGCCATACAAAGCCAAACAGAGCCTGAAAGCATCAAACAGAGCCTAAAAGAGTGAATCACTGCGAAACAGAGCCAAGCAAAATGAAACAGAACAAGACAGAGCCAAACAGAGCCTGGCACAGCCAGACAGAGCTGAACAGAGGCAAAGAGAGCCAAACAGGGCAAAACAAAGCCAACCAGATAGAAACAGAGCTGAACAGATCTTTACAGAGCTAAACGGAGCAATGCAGAACAAAACAGATCCTGGCATTTCCAGACAGGGCCAAACAGAGCCTTTCAGAGCCAAATGAAGCTTTGCAGAGCTGAACAGAGCCAAACAGAGCCTGGTAGAGCCAGACAGAGCCACTCAGAGCCTAAAAGACCCAAACAGAGACAAACAGAGGAAACGGAGTCAAACAAAGCCAAACAAAGCCAATCAGTGCAAACAGAGCCTGGCACAGCTAGCCAGAGCTGACCTGAGCCAAACAGAGCTGAATGGAGTGATACCAAGCCAAAGAGATCAACACAGAGCTAAACAGAGCCTTGCAGTGCCAAACAGAGCCAATAGGTGCCAAACAGAGCCTGCCAGAGCCAAACAGAGTCTGGCAGTGCCAAACAGAGCCAATAGGTGCCACACAGAGCCTTCCAGAGCCAAAAGGAGCCTGCCAGAGCCAAAAGGAGGCTGGCAGAGCCAAACAGAGCCACACAGTGTCTGGTAGAGCCAAACAGACCCGAATAATGCCAGACCAATCCAAAGAGAAACAAACTGCGCCAAACAGTGCGTCGCAGAACCACACTGAGCCAAACAGAACCTGCCAGAGAGAAACAGAGCCATACAGAGCCAAACAGAGCATGAAAGTGCCAAACAGAGCCTAAAAGAAGCCTAAAAGACACTGCGAAACAGAGCCAAGCAAAGTCACACAGAACAAAACAGAGCCAAAAAGAGCGTGGCACAGCCAGACAGAGCTGATCAGAAGCAACGAGAGCCAATCAGGGCAAAAAAAAGCCAACCAGATCGAAGCAGAGCCAAACAGATCCTAAGAGAGCTGAAAACAGCTAAACGGACCCATCCAGACCAAAACAGAGCCTGACATTTCCAGACAGACCTAAACAGAGCCTTTCAGAGCCAAAAGGAGTTTGGCGGAGCTGAACAGAGCCAAACAGAGCCAAACAGAGCCTGGTAGAGCCAAGCAGACCCAAAGAGTGCCATACAAATCCAAACAGAGCCAAAGAGAACCAAATCGAGCCAAACACTTCCTCGCAGAATGAAATTGAGCCAAGCAAAGCCATACAGAGCCAAACAGAGGAAACAGTGTCAAGCAGAGACAAAGAGAGCCAACGAGTGCCAGACAGGGCCTGGCACAGCCAGACAGAGCTGACCTGAGCCAAACAGAGCTGAATGGAGTGATACCAAGCCAAAGAGATCAACACAGAGCTAAACAGAGCCTTGCAGTGCCAAACAGAGCCAATAGGTGCCAAACAGAGCCTGCCAGAGCCAAACAGAGTCTGGCAGTGCCAAACAGAGCCAATAGGTGCCACACAGAGCCTTCCAGAGCCAAAAGGAGCCTGCCAGAGCCAAAAGGAGGCTGGCAGAGCCAAACAGAGCCACACAGTGTCTGGTAGAGCCAAACAGACCCGAATAATGCCAGACCAATCCAAAGAGAAACAAACTGCGCCAAACAGTGCGTCGCAGAACCACACTGAGCCAAACAGAACCTGCCAGAGAGAAACAGAGCCATACAGAGCCAAACAGAGCATGAAAGTGCCAAACAGAGCCTAAAAGAGCCAAACACTGCGAAACAGAGCCAAGCAAAGTCACACAGAACAAAACAGAGCCAAAAAGAGCGTGGCACAGCCAGACAGAGCTGATCAGAAGCAACGAGAGACAATCAGGGCAAAAAAAAGCCAACCAGATCGAAGCAGAGCCAAACAGATCCTAAGAGAGCTGAAAACAGCTAAACGGACCCATCCAGACCAAAACAGAGCCTGACATTTCCAGACAGACCTAAACAGAGCCTTTCAGAGCCAAAAGGAGCTTGGCGGAGCTGAACAGAGCCAAACAGAGCCAAACAGAGCCTGGTAGAGCCAAGCAGACCCAAAGAGTGCCATACAAATCCAAACAGAGCCAAAGAGAACCAAATCGAGCCAAACACTTCCTCGCAGAATGAAATTGAGCCAAGCAAAGCCATACAGAGCCAAACAGAGGAAACAGTGTCAAGCAGAGACAAAGAGAGCCAACGAGTGCCAGACAGGGCCTGGCACAGCCAGACAGAGCTGAAACAGAGCCAAACAGAGCCAAACAGAGTAAAACAAAGACAAACAGATTGAAACAGAGCCAAAAAGAGCCTAGCAGGGCCAAACAGAGACAATGGGTGCAGAACAGAGCCTGGCAGAACTGAACATAGCCAAACAGAGCAAATAGGACCCTGTTAGAGCTAAACACAGCCTCCCAGAGCCATGTAGAGCCTACCAGTGCCAAACAAACCAAAGCAGGGTCAAACAGCCAGACAGAGAAAGCAGAGCCAAACAATGCCAAGCAGTTCCAAAAAGATCTTGGCACAGCCAGACAGAGCTAAACAGAGACAGACAGAAGGAGAATGAGCCAAACAGAGCCTGGCAGAGCCAAACAGATGCAAACAGAGCTGCATGGATTGAAACCAAGCCAAAGAGATCGAAACAGAGCCAAACAGAGCCTTGCAGAGCCAAACAGAGCCTGCCAAAGCCAGACAGAGCCTGGCAGTGCCAAACAGAGCCTGGCAGAGGCGCACAGAGCCTTGCAGTGCCAAACAGAGCCTGCCAGAGCCAAACAGAGCCTGGCACTGCCAAACAGAGCCAATAGGTGCCACACAGAGTCTGGCAGAGCCAGAAAGAGCCTGGCAGAGCCAAATGGAGCCTGGCAGAGCCAAACAGAGTCTGGAATTGCCAGACAGAGCCAATAGGTGCCACACAGAGTCTGCCAGAGCAAGAAACAGCCTGGCAGAGCCAAGCAGAGCCTGGCGGAGACTGGCAGAGCCAAACACAGCCTGGCAGAGCCAAACAGAGCCAAACAGCGTCTGGTAGAGCCAAACAGAACAGTATAATACCAGACCAATCCAAAGAGAAACAAATTGCGCCAAGCAGTGCGTCGCAGAGCCAAACTGAGGCAAACAGAACCTGAGAGAGAAACAGAGCCATACAAAGCCAAACAGAGCCTAAAAGCGCCAAACGGAGCCTAAAAGAGCGAATCACTGCTGGACAGAGCCAAACAAAACCAAACAGAACAAAACAGAGCCAAACAGAGCCTGGCACGGCCAGACAGAGCTGATCAGAGGCAAAGATAGCCAAACAGGGCAAAACAAAGTCAACCAGATCGAAACAGAGCCAAACAGATCCTAACAGAACTGAACACAGCTAAACGGAGCCATGCAGAACAAAACAGAGCCTCGCATTTCCAGACAGAAACAAACATAGACGTTCAGAGCCAAAAGGAGCTTGGCGGAGCTGAACAGAGCCAAACAGAGCCTGGTAGAGCCAAGCAGACACAAACAGTGCCATACAAATCCAAACAGAGCCAAAGAGAACCAAATTGAGCCAAACAGTTCCTCGCAGAATGAAATTGAGCCAAACAAAGCCATACAGAGCCAAACAGTGGAAACAGTGTCAAACAGAGACAAAGAGAGCCAATGAGTTCCAGACAGGGCCTGGCATAGCCAGACAGAGCTGACCAGAGCCAAACAGAGTCAAACAGAGTAAAACGAAGCCAAACAGAGTGAAACAAACCCAAACAGATTGAAACAGAGCCAAAAAAAGCCTGGCAGGGCCAAACAGAGACAATGGGTGCAAAACAGAGCCTGGCAGAACTAAACAGCGCCAAACAGAGCAAATAGCAGCCTGTTAGAGCCAAACACAGCCTCCCAGAGCCATGTAGAGCCTACCAGTACCAAACAAACCAAAGCAGGGTCAAACAGCCAAACAGAGAAAGCAGAGACATACAGAGCCAAACAATGCCAAGCAGTGCCAAACAGATCCTGGCACAGCCAGACAGAGCTAAACAGAGACAAACAGAGGGAGAATGAGCCAACCAGAGCCTGGCAGAGCCGAACAGATTCTGGCAAAGCCAGACAGACCTACTCAGAGCCTAAAAGACCCAAACAGAGACAAACGGAGGAAATAGAGTCAAACAAAGCCAAACAAAGCCAATCAGTGCCAAACAGAGCCTGGCACAGCTAGCCAGAGCTGAACTGAGCCAGACAGAGCTGAATGGGGAGAAACCAAGCCAAAGAAATCGGAACAGAGCTAAACAGAGTCTTGCAGTGCCAAACAGAGCCAATAGGTGCCAAACAGAGCCTGCCAGAGCCAAACAGAGTCTGGCAGTGCCAAACAGAGCCACACAGAGCCTTCCAGAGCCAAAGAGAGGCTGGCAGAGCCAAACAGAGCCAGGAAGAGCCATATAGAGCCAAACAGTGTCTGGTAGAGCCAAACAGACCAGAATAATGCCAGACCAATCCAAAGAGAAACAAAGTGAGCCAAACAGTGCATTGCAGAACCAAACTGAGCCAAACAGAGCCTGACAGAGAGAAACAGAGCCATACAGAGGCAAACAGAGCATTAAAGCGCCAAACAGATCCTAAAAGAGCCAAATACTGCTAAACAGAGCCAAGCTAAACCAAACAGAACAAAACAGAGCCAAACAGAGCCTGGCACAGCCAGGCAGAGCTGATCAGAGGCAAAGAGAGCCAAACAGGGCAAAACAAAGGCAACCAGATCGAAACAGAGCCAAACAGATCCTAAGAGAGCTGCACACAGCTAAACGGAACCATGCAGAACAAAAACAGAGCCTGACATTTCCAGACAGACCCAAACAGAGACTTTCAGAGCCAAAAGGAGATTGGTGGAGCTGAACAAAGCCAAACAGAGCCAAACAGAGCCTGGTAGAGCCAAGCAGACCTAAAGAGTGCCATACAAATCCAAACAGAGCCAACGAGAACCAAATCGAGCCAAACAGTTTCTCGCAGAATGAAATTGAGCCAAGCAAAGCCATACAGAGCCAAACAGAGGAAACAATGTCAAACAGAGACAAAGAGAGCCAACGAGTGCCAGGCAGGGCCTGGCACAGCCAGACAGAGCTGAACAGAGCCAAACAGAGCCAAACAGAGCCAAACAGAGCCAAACAGATTGAAACAGAGCCAAACAGAGACTAGCAGGGCCAAACAGAGACAATGGGTGCAAAACAGAGCCTGGCAGAACTAAACAGAGCCAGACAGAGCAAATAGGAGCCTGTTAGAGCCAAACACAGCCTCCCTGAGCCATGTAGAGCCAACCAGTGCCAAACAAGATGACGCAGGGTCAAACAGCCAGACAGAGAAAGCAGAGCCAAACAATGCCAAGCAGTGCCAAACAGCCCCTGGCACAGCCAGACAGAGCTAAACAGAGACAAACAGAGGGTGAATGAGCCAAACAGAGCCTGACAGAGCCAAACAGATGCAAACAGAGCTGCATGGAGCGAAACCAAGCCAAAGAGATCGAAACAGAGCCAAACAGAGCCTTGCAGTGCCAAACAGAGCCTTGCAGTGCCAAACAGAGCCTTCCAGAGCCAAACAGAGCCTGGCAATGCCAAACAGAGCCAATAGGTGCCACAAAGAGTCTGCCAGAGCCAAAAAGAGCCTGGCAGAGCCAAACACAGCCTGGCAGAGCCAAGCAGTGTCTGGTAGAGCCAAACAGACCAGAATAATGCCAGACCAATCCAAAGAGAAACAAACTGCGCCAAGCAGTGCGTCGCAAAACCAAACTGATCCAAACACAGCCTGACAGAGAGAAACAGAGCCATACAAAGCCAAACAGAGCCTGAAAGCATCAAACAGAGCCTAAAAGAGTGAATCACTGCGAAACAGAGCCAAGCAAAATGAAACAGAACAAGACAGAGCCAAACAGAGCCTGGCACAGCCAGACAGAGCTGAACAGAGGCAAAGAGAGCCAAACAGGGCAAAACAAAGCCAACCAGATAGAAACAGAGCTGAACAGATCTTTACAGAGCTAAACGGAGCAATGCAGAACAAAACAGATCCTGGCATTTCCAGACAGGGCCAAACAGAGCCTTTCAGAGCCAAATGAAGCTTTGCAGAGCTGAACAGAGCCAAACAGAGCCTGGTAGAGCCAGACAGAGCCACTCAGAGCCTAAAAGACCCAAACAGAGACAAACAGAGGAAACGGAGTCAAACAAAGCCAAACAAAGCCAATCAGTGCAAACAGAGCCTGGCACAGCTAGCCAGAGCTGACCTGAGCTAAACAGAGCTGAATGGAGTGATACCAAGCCAAAGAGATCAACACAGAGCTAAACAGAGCCTTGCAGTGCCAAACAGAGCCAATAGGTGCCAAACAGAGCCTGCCAGAGCCAAACAGAGTCTGGCAGTGCCAAACAGAGCCAATAGGTGCCACACAGAGCCTTCCAGAGCCAAAAGGAGCCTGCCAGAGCCAAAAGGAGGCTGGCAGAGCCAAACAGAGCCACACAGTGTCTGGTAGAGCCAAACAGACCCGAATAATGCCAGACCAATCCAAAGAGAAACAAACTGCGCCAAACAGTGCGTCGCAGAACCACACTGAGCCAAACAGAACCTGCCAGAGAGAAACAGAGCCATACAGAGCCAAACAGAGCATGAAAGTGCCAAACAGAGCCTAAAAGAGCCAAACACTGCGAAACAGAGCCAAGCAAAGTCACACAGAACAAAACAGAGCCAAAAAGAGCGTGGCACAGCCAGACAGAGCTGATCAGAAGCAACGAGAGCCAATCAGGGCAAAAAAAAGCCAACCAGATCGAAGCAGAGCCAAACAGATCCTAAGAGAGCTGAAAACAGCTAAACGGACCCATCCAGACCAAAACAGAGCCTGACATTTCCAGACAGACCTAAACAGAGCCTTTCAGAGCCAAAAGGAGCTTGGCGGAGCTGAACAGAGCCAAACAGAGCCAAACAGAGCCTGGTAGAGCCAAGCAGACCCAAAGAGTGCCATACAAATCCAAACAGAGCCAAAGAGAACCAAATCGAGCCAAACACTTCCTCGCAGAATGAAATTGAGCCAAGCAAAGCCATACAGAGCCAAACAGAGGAAACAGTGTCAAGCAGAGACAAAGAGAGCCAACGAGTGCCAGACAGGGCCTGGCACAGCCAGACAGAGCTGACTTGAGCCAAACAGAGCTGAATGGAGTGATACCAAGCCAAAGAGATCAACACAGAGCTAAACAGAGCCTTGCAGTGCCAAACAGAGCCAATAGGTGCCAAACAGAGCCTGCCAGAGCCAAACAGAGTCTGGCAGTGCCAAACAGAGCCAATAGGTGCCACACAGAGCCTTCCAGAGCCAAAAGGAGCCTGCCAGAGCCAAAAGGAGGCTGGCAGAGCCAAACAGAGCCACACAGTGTCTGGTAGAGCCAAACAGACCCGAATAATGCCAGACCAATCCAAAGAGAAACAAACTGCGCCAAACAGTGCGTCGCAGAACCACACTGAGCCAAACAGAACCTGCCAGAGAGAAACAGAGCCATACAGAGCCAAACAGAGCATGAAAGTGCCAAACAGAGCCTAAAAGAGCCAAACACTGCGAAACAGAGCCAAGCAAAGTCACACAGAACAAAACAGAGCCAAAAAGAGCGTGGCACAGCCAGACAGAGCTGATCAGAAGCAACGAGAGCCAATCAGGGCAAAAAAAAGCCAACCAGATCGAAGCAGAGCCAAACAGATCCTAAGAGAGCTGAAAACAGCTAAACGGACCCATCCAGACCAAAACAGAGCCTGACATTTCCAGACAGACCTAAACAGAGCCTTTCAGAGCCAAAAGGAGCTTGGCGGAGCTGAACAGAGCCAAACAGAGCCAAACAGAGCCTGGTAGAGCCAAGCAGACCCAAAGAGTGCCATACAAATCCAAACAGAGCCAAAGAGAACCAAATCGAGCCAAACACTTCCTCGCAGAATGAAATTGAGCCAAGCAAAGCCATACAGAGCCAAACAGAGGAAACAGTGTCAAGCAGAGACAAAGAGAGCCAACGAGTGCCAGACAGGGCCTGGCACAGCCAGACAGAGCTGAACAGAGCCAAACAGAGCCAAACAGAGTAAAACAAAGACAAACAGATTGAAACAGAGCCAAAAAGAGCCTAGCAGGGCCAAACAGAGACAATGGGTGCAGAACAGAGCCTGGCAGAACTGAACATAGCCAAACAGAGCAAATAGGACCCTGTTAGAGCTAAACACAGCCTCCCAGAGCCATGTAGAGCCTACCAGTGCCAAACAAACCAAAGCAGGTTCAAACAGCCAGACAGAGAAAGCAGAGCCAAACAATGCCAAGCAGTTCCAAAAAGATCTTGGCACAGCCAGACAGAGCTAAACAGAGACAGACAGAAGGAGAATGAGCCAAACAGAGCCTGGCAGAGCCAAACAGATGCAAACAGAGCTGCATGGATTGAAACCAAGCCAAAGAGATCGAAACAGAGCCAAACAGAGCCTTGCAGAGCCAAACAGAGCCTGCCAAAGCCAGACAGAGCCTGGCAGTGCCAAACAGAGCCTGGCAGAGGCGCACAGAGCCTTGCAGTGCCAAACAGAGCCTGCCAGAGCCAAACAGAGCCTGGCACTGCCAAACAGAGCCAATAGGTGCCACACAGAGTCTGGCAGAGCCAGAAAGAGCCTGGCAGAGCCAAATGGAGCCTGGCAGAGCCAAACAGAGTCTGGAATTGCCAGACAGAGCCAATAGGTGCCACACAGAGTCTGCCAGAGCAAGAAACAGCCTGGCAGAGCCAAGCAGAGCCTGGCAGAGACTGGCAGAGCCAAACACAGCCTGGCAGAGATAAACAGAGCCAAACAGCGTCTGGTAGAGCCAAACAGAACAGTATAATACCAGACCAATCCAAAGAGAAACAAATTGCGCCAAGCAGTGCGTCACAGAGCCAAACTGAGGCAAACAGAATCTGAGAGAGAAACAGAGCCATACAAAGCCAAACAGAGCCTAAAAGCGCCAAACGGAGCCTAAAAGAGCGAATCACTGCTGGACAGAGCCAAACAAAACCAAACAGAACAAAACAGAGCCAAACAGAGCCTGGCACGGCCAGACAGAGCTGATCAGAGGCAAAGATAGCCAAACAGGGCAAAACAAAGTCAACCAGATCGAAACAGAGCCAAACAGATCCTAACAGAGCTGAACACAGCTAAACGGAGCCATGCAGAACAAAACAGAGCCTGGCATTTCCAGACAGAAACAAACATAGACGTTCAGAGCCAAAAGGAGCTTGGCGGAGCTGAACAGAGCCAAACAGAGCCTGGTAGAGCCAAGCAGACACAAACAGTGCCATACAAATCCAAACAGAGCCAAAGAGAACCAAATTGAGCCAAACTGTTCCTCGCAGAATGAAATTGAGCCAAACAAAGCCATACAGAGCCAAACAGTGGAAACAGTGTCAAACAGAGACAAAGAGAGCCAACGAGTTCCAGACAGGGCCTGGCATAGCCAGACAGAGCTGACCAGAGCCAAACAGAGTCAAACAGAGTAAAACGAAGCCAAACAGAGTAAAACAAACCCAAACAGATTGAAACAGAGCCAAAAAAGCCTGGCAGGGCCAAACAGAGACAATGGGTGCAAAACAGAGCCTGGCAGAACTAAACAGCGCCAAACAGAGCAAATAGCAGCCTGTTAGAGCCAAACACAGCCTCCCAGAGCCATGTAGAGCCTACCAGTACCAAACAAACCAAAGCAGGGTCAAACAGCCAAACAGAGAAAGCAGAGACATACAGAGCCAAACAATGCCAAGCAGTGCCAAACAGATCCTGGCACAGCCAGACAGAGCTAAACAGAGACAAACAGAGGGAGAATGAGCCAACCAGAGCCTGGCAGAGCCGAACAGATTCTGGCAAAGCCAGACAGACCTACTCAGAGCCTAAAAGACCCAAACAGAGACAAACGGAGGAAATAGAGTCAAACAAAGCCAAACAAAGCCAATCAGTGCCAAACAGAGCCTGGCACAGCTAGCCAGAGCTGAACTGAGCCAGACAGAGCTGAATGGGGAGAAACCAAGCCAAAGAAATCGGAACAGAGCTAAACAGAGACTTGCAGTGCCAAACAGAGCCAATAGGTGCCAAACAGAGCCTGCCAGAGCCAAACAGAGTCTGGCAGTGCCAAACAGAGCCACACAGAGCCTTCCAGAGCCAAAGAGAGGCTGGCAGAGCCAAACAGAGCCAGGAGGAGCCATATAGAGCCAAACAGTGTCTGGTAGAGCCAAACAGACCAGAATAATGCCAGACCAATCCAAAGAGAAACAAAGTGAGCCAAACAGTGCATTGCAGAACCAAACTGAGCCAAACAGAGCCTGACAGAGAGAAACAGAGCGATACAGAGGCAAACAGAGCATTAAAGCGCCAAACAGATCCAAAAAGAGCCAAATACTGCTAAACAGAGCCAAGCTAAACCAAACAGAACAAAACAGAGCCAAACAGAGCCTGGCACAGCCAGGCAGAGCTGATCAGAGGCAAAGAGAGCCAAACAGGGCAAAACAAAGGCAACCAGATCGAAACAGAGCCAAACAGATCCTAAGAGAGCTGCACACAGCTAAACGGAACAAAACAGAGCCTGACATTTCCAGACAGACCCAAACAGAGACTTTCAGAGCCAAAAGGAGGTTGGTGGAGCTGAACAAAGCCAAACAGAGCCAAACAGAGCCTGGTAGAGCCAAGCAGACCTAAAGAGTGCCATACAAATCCAAACAGAGCCAACGAGAACCAAATCGAGCCAAACAGTTTCTCGCAGAATGAAATTGAGCCAAGCAAAGCCATACAGAGCCAAACAGAGGAAACAATGTCAAACAGAGACAAAGAGAGCCAACGAGTGCCAGGCAGGGCCTGGCACAGCCAGACAGAGCTGAACAGAGCCAAACAGAGCCAAACAGAGCCAAACAGAGCCAAACAAACCCAAACAGATTGAAACAGAGCCAAACAGAGACTAGCAGGGCCAAACAGAAACAATGGGTGCAAAACAGAGCCTGTCAGAACTAAACAGAGACAGACAGAGCAAATAGGAGCCTGTTAGAGCCAAACACAGACTCCCTGAGCCATGTAGAGCCAACCAGTGCCAAACAAGATGAAGCAGGGTCAAACAGCCAGACAGAGAAAGCAGAGCCAAACAATGCCAAGCAGTGCCAAACAGCCCCTGGCCCAGCCAGACACAGCTAAACAGAGACAAACAGAGGGTGAATGAGCCAAACAGAGCCTGACAGAGCCAAACAGATGCAAACAGAGGTGCATGGAGCGAAACCAAGCCAAAGAGATCGAAACAGAGCCAAACAGAGCCTTGCAGTGCCAAACAGAGCCTTGCAGTGCCAAACAGAGCCACACAGAGCCTGGCAATGCCAAACAGAGCCAATAGGTGCCACACAGAGTCTGCCAGAGCCAGAAAGAGCCTGGCAGAGCCAAATAGAGTCTGGCAGTGCCAGACAGAGCCAATAGGTGCCACAAAGAGTCTGCCAGAGCCAAAAAGAGCCTGGCAGAGCCAAACACAGCCTGGCAGAGCCAAACAGTGTCTGGTAGAGCCATACAGACCAGAATAATGCCAGACCAATCCAAAGAGAAACAAACTGCGCCAAGCAGTGCGTCGCAAAACCAAACTGAGCCAAACAGAGCCTGACAGAGAGAAGCAGAGCCATACAAAGCCAAACAGATCCTGAAAGCATCAAACAGAGCCTAAAAGAGTGAAACACTGCGAAACAGAGCCAAGCAAAATGAAACAGAACAAGACAGAGCCAAACAGAGCCTGGCACAGCCAAACAGAGCTGAACAGAGGCAAAGAGAGCCAAACAGGGCAAAACAAAGCCAACCAGATAGAAACAGAGCTGAACAGATCTTTACAGAGCTAAACGGAGCAATGCAGAACAAAATAGAGCCTGGCATTTCCAGACAGGGCCAAACAGAGCCTTTCAGAGCCAAATGAAGCTTGGCGGAGCTGAACAGAGCCAAACAGAGCCTGGTAGAGCCAGACAGAGCCACTCAGAGCCTAAAAGACCCAAACAGAGACAAACAGAGGAAACGGAGTCAAACAAAGCCAAACAAAGCCAATCAGTGCAAACAGAGCCTGGCACAGCTAGCCAGAGCTGAACTGAGCCAAACAGAGCTGAATGGAGTGATACCAAGCCAAAGAGATCAACACAGAGCTAAACAGAGCCTTGCAGTGCCAAACAGAGCCAATAGGTGATAAACAGAGACTGCCAGAGCCAAACAGAGTCTGGTAGTGCCAAACAGAGCCAATAGGAGCCTTCCAGAGCCAAAAGGAGCCTGCCAGAGCCAAAAGGAGGCTGGCAGAGCCAAACAGAGCCACACAGTGTCTGATAGAGCCAAACAGACCCGAATAATGCCAGACCAATCCAAAGAGAAACAAACTGCGCCAAACAGTGCGTTGCAGAACCAAACTGAGCCAAACAGAATCTGACAGAGAGAAACAGAGCCATACAGAGCCAGACAGAGCATGAAAGTGCCAAACAGAGCCTAAAAGAGCCAAACACTGCTAAACAGAGCCAAGCAAAGTCACACAGAACAAAACAGAGCCAAAAAGAGCGTGGCACAGCCAGACAGAGCTGATCAGAAGCAACGAGAGCCAATCAGGGCAAAAAAAAGCCAACCAGATCGAAACAGAGCCAAACAGATCCTATGAGAGCTGAACACAGCTAAACGGACCCATGCAGAACAAAACAGAGCCTGACATTTCCAGACAGACCTAAACAGAGCCTTTCAGAGCCAAAAGGAGCTTGGCGGAGCTGAACAGAGCCAAACAGAGCCAAACAGAGTCTGGTAGAGCCAAGCAGACCCAAAGAGTGCCATACAAATCCAAACAGAGCCAAAGAGAACCAAATCGAGCCAAACACTTCCTCGCAGAATGAAATTGAGCCAAGCAAAGCCATACAGAGCCAAACAGAGGAAACAGTGTCAAGCAGAGACAAAGAGAGCCAACGAGTGCCAGACAGGGCCTGGCACAGCCAGACAGAGCTGAACAGAGCCAAACAGAGCCAAACAGAGTAAAACAAAGACAAACAGATTGAAACAGAGCCAAAAAGAGCCTAGCAGGGCCAAACAGAGACAATGGGTGCAGAACAGAGCCTGGCAGAACTGAACATAGCCAAACAGAGCAAATAGCAGCCTGTTAGAGCCAAACACAGCCTCCCAGAGCCATGTAGAGCCTACCAGTGCCAAACAAACCAAAGCAGGGTCAAATAGCCAAACAGAGAAAGCAGAGCCAAACAATGCCAAGCAGTGCCAAACAGATCCTGGCACAGCCAGACAGAGCTAAACAGAGACAAACAGAGGGAGAATGAGCCAACCAGAGCCTGGCAGAGTCAAACAGATTCTGGCAAAGCCAGACAGATCTACTCAGAGCCTAAAAGACCCAAACAGAGACAAACGGAGGAAACAGAGTCAAACAAAGCCAAACAAAGCCAATCAGTGCCAAACAGAGCCTGGCACAGCTAGCCAGAGCTGAACCGAGCCAAACAGAGCTGAATGCAGAGAAACCAAGCCAAAGAAATCGAAACAAAGCTAAACAGAGCCTTGAAGTGCCGAACAGAGCCAATAGGTGCCAAACAGAGCCTGCCAGAGCCAAACAGAGTCTGGCAGTGCCAAACAGAGCAACACAGAGCCTTCCAGAGCCAAAGAGAGGCTGGCAGAGCCAAACAGAGCCAGGAAGAGTCATATAGAGCCAAACAGTGTCTGGTAGAGCCAAACAGACCAGAATAATGCCAGACCAATCCAAAGAGAAACAAACTGAGCCAAACAGTGCATTGCAGAACCAAACTGAGCTAAACACAGCCTGACAGAGTTAACAGAGCCATACAGACGCAAACAGAGCATTAAAGCGCCAAACAGATCCTAAAAGAGCCAAACACTGCTAAACAGAGCCAAGCTAAACCAAACAGAACAAAACAGAGCCAAACAGAGCCTGGCACAGCCAGGCAGAGCTGATCAGAGGCAAAGAGAGCCAAACAGGGCAAAACAAAGGCAACCAGATCGAAACAGAGCCAAACAGATCCTAAGAGAGCTGCACACAGCTAAACAGAGCCATGCAGAACAAAACAGAGCCTGACATTTCCAGACAGACCTAAACAGAGACTTTCAGAGCCAAAAGGAGGTTGGTGGAACTGAGCAAAGCCAAACAGAGCCAAACAGAGCCTGGTAGAGCCACGCAGACCTAAAGAGTGCCATACAAATCCAAACAGAGCCAACGAGAACCAGATCGAGCCAAACAGTTTCTCGCAGAATGAAATTGAGCCAAGCAAAGCCATACAGAGCCAAACAGAGGAAACAATGTCAAACAGAGACAAAGAGAGCCAACGAGTGCCAGACAGGGCCTGGCACAGCCAGACAGAGCTGAACAGAGCCAAACAGAGCCAAACAGAGTAAAACAAAGCCAAACAGATTGAAACAGAGCCAAAAAGAGCCTAGCAGGGCCAAACAGAGACAATGGGTGCAGAACAGAGCCTGGCAGAACTGAACATAGCCAAACACAGCAAATAGAAGCCTGTTAGAGCCAAACACAGCCTCCCAGAGCCATGTAGAGCATACCAGTGCCAAACAAACCAAAGCAGGGTCAAACAGCCAGACAGAGAAAGCAGAGCCAAACAATGCCAAGCAGTGCCAATCAGATCCTGGCACAGCCAGACAGAGCTAAACAGAGACAGACAGAGGGAGAATGAGCCAAACAGAGCCTGGCAGAGCCAAACAGATGCAAACAGAACTGCATGGATTGAACCAAGCCAGAGAGATCAAACAGAGCCAAACAGAGCCTTGCAGAGCCAAACAGACACTTGAAGTGCCAAACAGAGCCTGCCAGAGCCAGACAGAGCCTGGCAGTGCCAAACAGAGCCTGGCAGAGGCGCACAGAGCCTTGCAGTGCCAAACAGAGCCTGCCAGAGCCAAACAGAGCCTGGCACTGCCAAACAGAGCCAATAGGTGCCACACAGAGACTGGCAGTGCCAGAAAGAGCCTGGCAGAGCCAAACAGAGTCTGGAATTGCCAGACAGAGCCAATAGGTGCCACACAGAGTCTGCCAGAGCCAGAAACAGCCTGGCTGAGCCAAACAGAGCCAAACAGCGTCTGGTAGAGCCAAACAAAACAGTATAATACCAGACCAATCCAAAGAGAAACAAATTGCACCAAGCAGTGCGTCGCAGAACCAAACTGAGGCACACAGAGCCTGACAGAGAGAAACAGAGCCATACAAAGCCAAACAGAGCCGAAAAGAGCGAATCAATGCTGGACAGAGCCAAACAAAACCAAACAGAACAAAACAGAGCCAAACAGAGCCCTGGCACAGCCAGACTGAGCTGATCAGAGGCAAAGAGAGCCAAACAGGGCAAAACAAAGTCAACCAGATCGAAACAGAGCCAAACAGATCCTAACAGAGCTGAACACAGCTAAATGGAGCCATGCAGAACAAAACAGAGCCTGGCATTTCCAGACAGAGACAAACATAGACATTCAGAGCCAAAAGGCGCTTGGCGGAGCTGAACAAAGCCAAACAGAGCCTGGTAGAGCCAAGCAGATACAAACAGTGCCATACAAATCCAAACAGAGCCAAAGAGAACCAAACTGAGCCAAACAGTTCCTCGCAGAATGAAATTGAGCCAAACAAAGCCATACAAAGCCAAACAGTGGAAACAGTGTCAAACAGAGACAAAGAGAGCCAACGAGTTCCAGACAGGGCCTGGCATAGCCAGACAGAGCTGACCAGAGCCAAACAGAGTCAAACAGAGTAAAACGAAGCCAAACAGATTGAAACAGAGCCAAAAAGAGCCTAGCAGGGCCAAACAGAGACAATGGGTGCAGAACAGAGCCTGGCAGAACTGAACATAGCCAAACAGAGCAAATAGGAGCCTGTTAGAGCCAAACACAGCCTCCCAGAGCCATGTAGAGCATACCAGTGCCAAACAAACCAAAGTAGGGTCAAACAGCCAGACAGAGAAAGCAGAGCCAAACAATGCCAAGCAGTGCCAAACAGAGCCTGGCACAGCCAGACAGAGCTAAACAGAGACAGACAGAGGGAGAATGAGCCAAACAGAGCCTGGCACTGCCAAACAGAGCCAATAGGTGCCACACAGAGTCTGGCAGTGCCAGAAAGAGCCTGGCAGAGCCAAATGGAGCCTGGCAGAGCCAAACAGAGTCTGGAATTGCCAGACAGAGCCAATAGGTTCCACACAGAGTCTGCCAGAGCCAGAAACAGCCTGGCTGAGCCAAGCAGAGCCGCGCAGAGACTGGCAGAGCCAAACACAGCCTGGCGGAGCCAAACAGAGCCAAACAGCGTCTGGTAGAGCCAAACAGAACAGTATAATACCAGACCAATCCAAAGAGAAACAAATTGCACCAAGCAGTGCGTCGCAGAACCAAACTGAGGCAAACAGAGCCTGACAGAGAGAAACAGAGCCATACAAAGCCAAACAGAGCCTAAAAGAGCGAATCACTGCTGGACAGAGCCAAACAAAACCAAACAGAACAAAACAGAGCCAAACAGAGCCTGGCACAGCCAGACAGAGCTGATCAGAGGCAAAGAGAGCCAAACAGGGCAAAACAAAGTCAACCAGATCGAAACAGAGCCAAACAGATCCTAACAGAGCTGAACACAGCTAAACGGAGCCATGCAGAACAAAACAGAGCCTGGCATTTCCAGACAGAGACAAACATAGACTTTCAGAGCCAAAAGGCGCTTGGCGGAGCTGAACAGAGCCAAACAGAGCCTGGTAGAGCCAAGCAGACCTAAAGAGTGCCATACAAATCCAAACAGAGCCAACGAGAACCAAATTGAGCCAAACAGTTCCTCGCAGAATGAAATTGAGCCAAACAAAGCCATACAGAGCCAAACAGTGGAAACAGTGTCAAACAGAGACAAAGAGAGCCAACGAGTTCCAGACAGGGCCTGGCATAGCCAGACAGAGCTGACCAGAGCCAAACAGAGTCAAACAGAGTAAAACGAAGCCAAACAGATTGAAACAGAGCCAAAAAGAGCCTAGCAGGGCCAAACAGAGACAATGGGTGCAGAACAGAGCCTGGCAGAACTGAACAGAGCCAAACGGAGCAAATAGGAGCCTGTTCGAGCCAAACACAGCCTCCCTGAGCCATGTAGAGCATACCAGTGCCAAACAAACCAAAGCAGGGTCAAACAGCCAGACAGAAAAAGCAGAGCCAAACAATGCCAAGCAGTGCCAAACAGATCCTGGCACAGCCAGACAGAGCTAAACAGAGACAGACAGAGGGAGAATGAGCCAACAGAGCCTGGCAGAGCCAAACAGATGCAAACAGAGCTGCATGGATTGAAACCAAGCCAAAGAGATCGAAACAGAGCCAAACAGAGTCCTTGCAGAGCCAAACAGACACTTGCAGTGCCAAACAGAGCCTGCCAGAGCCAGACAGAGCCTGGCAGTGCCAAACAGAGCCTGGCAGAGGGCGCACAGAGCCTTGCAGTGCCAAACAGAGCCTGCCAGAGCCAAACAGAGCCTGGCACTGCCAAACAGAGCCAATAGGTGCCACACAGAGTCTGGCAGTGCCAGAAAGAGCCTGGCAGAGTCCAACGGAGCCTGGCAGAGCCAAACAGAGCCTGGTAGAGCCAAGCAGACACAAACAGTGCCATACAAATCCAAACAGAGCTAAAGAGAACCAAACTGAGCCAAACAGTTCCTCGCAGAATGAAATTGAGCCAAAACAAAGCCATACAGAGCCAAACAGTGGAAACAGTGTCAAACAGAGACAAAGAGAGCCAACGAGTTCCAGACAGGGCCTGGCACAGCCAGACAGAGCTGACCAGATCCAAACAGAGTCAAACAGAGTAAACGAAGCCAAACAGAGTAAAACAAACTCAAACAGATTGAAACAGAGCCAAAAAGAGCCTGGCAGGCCAAACAGAGACAATGGGTGCAAAACAGAGCCTGGCAGAACTAAACAGCGCCAAACAGAGCAAATAGCAGCCTGTTAGAGCCAAACACAGCCTCCCAGAGCCATGTAGAGCCTACCAGTGCCAAACAAACCAAAGCAGGGTCAAACAGCCAAACAGAGAAAGCCAGAGACATGCAGAGCCAAACAATGCCAAGCAGTGCCAAACAGATCCTGGCACAGCCAGACAGAGCTAAAACAGAAACAAACAGAGGGAGAATGAGCCAACCAGAGCCTGGCAGAGTCAAACAGATTCTGGCAAAGCCAGACAGACCTCTCATAGCCTAAAAGACCCAAACAGAGACAAACGGAGGAAACAGAGTCAAACAAAGCCAAACAAAGCCAATCAGTGCCAAACAGAGCCTGGCACAGCTAGCCAGAGCTGAACTGAGCCAAACAGAGCTGAATGGAGAGAAACCAAGCCAAAGAAATCGGAACAAAGCTAAACAGAGCCTTACAGTGCCAAACAGAGCCTGCCAGAGCCAAACAGAGTCTAGCAGTGCCAAACAGAGCCACACAGAGCCTTCCAGAGCCAAAGAGAGGCTGGCAGAGCCACACAGAGCCAGGAAGAGTCATATAGAGCCAAACAGTGGTCTGGTAGAGTCAAACAGACCAGAATAATGCCAGACCAATCCAAAGAGAAACAAACTGAGCCAAACAGTGCATTGCAGAACCAAACTGAGCTAAACACAGCCTGACAGAGTTAACAGAGGCATACAGAGACAAACAGAGCATTAAAGCGCCAAACAGATCCTAAAAGAGCCAAACACTGCTAAACAGAGCCAAGCTAAACCAAACAGAACAAAACAGAGCCAAACAGAGCCTGGCACAGCCAGGCAGAGCTGATCAGAGGCAAAGAGAGCCAAACTGGGCAAAACAAAGGCAACCAGATCGAAACAGAGCCAAACAGATCCTAAGAGAGCTGCACACAGCTAAACAGAGCCATGCAGAACAAAACAGAGCCTGACATTTCCAGACAGACCCAAACAGAGACTTTCAGAGCCAAAAGGAGGTTGGTGGAACTGAGCAAAGCCAAACAGAGCCAAACAGAGCCTGGTAGAGCCAAGCAGACCTAAAGAGTGCCATACAAATCCAAACAGAGCCAACGAGAACCAGATCGAGCCAAACAGTTTCTCGCAGAATGAAATTGAGCCAAGCAAAGCCATACAGAGCCAAACAGAGGAAACAATGTCAAACAGAGCCAAACAGAGTAAAACGAAGCCAAACAGATTGAAACAGAGCCAAAAAGAGACTAGCAGGGCCAAACAGAGACAATGGGTGCAAAACAGAGCCTGGCAGAACTAAACAGAGCCAGACAGAGCAAATAGGAGCCTGTTAGAGCCAAACACAGCCTCCCTGAGCCATGTAGAGCCAACCAGTGCCAAACAAGGTGAAGCAGGGTCAAACAGCCAGACAGAGAAAGCAGAGCCAAACAATGCCAAGCAGTGCCAAACAGATCCTGGCACAGCCAGACAGAGCTAAACAGAGA
Organism: Isurus oxyrinchus; assembly: GCA_026770705.1. Classification (NCBI taxonomy): domain Eukaryota; kingdom Metazoa; phylum Chordata; class Chondrichthyes; order Lamniformes; family Lamnidae; genus Isurus; species Isurus oxyrinchus. The sequence continues at coordinate 123,995 of JANJGN010001374.1, read as the reverse complement.
CAAACAGAGGGTGAATGAGCCAAACAGAGCCTGACAGAGCCAAACAGATGCAAACAGAGCTGCATGGAGTGAAACCAAGCCAAAGAGATCGAAACAGAGCCAAAAGAGCCTTGCAGTGCCAAACAGAGCCTTGCAGTGCCAAACAGAGCCTTCCAGAGCCAAACAGAGCCTGGCAACGCTAAACAGAGCCACTAGGTGCCACACAGAGTCTGCCAGAGCCAGACAGAGCCTGGCAGAGCCAAACAGAGCCTGCCAGAGCCAAACAGAGTCTGGCAGTGCCAGACAGAGCCAATAGGCGCCACAAAGAGTCTGCCAGAGCCAAAAAGAGCCTGGCAGAGCCAAACACAGCCTGGCAGAGCCAAACAAAGGCAAACAATGTCTGGTAGAGCCAAACAGACCAGAATAATGCCAGACCAATCCAAAGAGAAACAAACTGCGCCAAGCAGTGCGTCGCAAAACCAAACTGAGCCAAACAGAGCCTGACAGAGAGAAACAGAGCCATACAAAGCCAAACAGAGCCTGAAAGCATCAAACAGAGCCTAAAAGAGTGAATCACTGCGAAACAGAGCCAAGCAAAACCAAACAGAACAAGACAGAGCCAAACAGAGCCTGGCACAGCCAGACAGAGCTGAACAGAGGCAAAAAGAGCCAAACAGGGCAAAACAAAGCCAACCACATAGAAACAGAGCCAAACAGATCTTAACAGAGCTGAACACAGCTAAACGGAGCAATGCAGAACAAAACAGAGCCTGGCATTTCCAGACAGGGCCAAACAGAGCCTTTCAGAGCCAAATGAAGCTTGGCGGAGCTGAACAGAGCCAAACAGAGCCTGGTAGAGCCAGACAGAGCCACTCAGAGCCTAAAAGACCCAAACAGAGACAAACAGAGGAAAAGGAGTCAAACAAAGCCAAACAAAGCCAATCAGTGCCAAACAGAGCCTGGCACAGCTAGCCAGAACTGAACTGAGCCAAACAGTGCTGAATGGAGTGAAGCCAAGCCAAAGAGATCAACACAGAGCTAAACAGAGCCTTGCAGTGCCAAACAGAGCCAATAGGTGCCAAACAGAGCCTGCCAGAGCCAAACAGAGTCTGGCAGTGCCAAACAGAGCCACACAGAGCCTTCCAGAGCCAAAGAGAGGCTGGCAGAGCCAAACAGAGCCAGGCTGAGCCATATAGAGCCAAACAGTGTCTGGTAGAGCCAAACAGACCAGAATAATGCCAGACCAATCCAAAGAGAAACAAACTGCGCCAAACAGTGCGTCGCAGAACCAAACTGAGCCAAACAGAACCTGACAGAGAGAAACAGAGCCATACAGAGCCAAACAGAGCATGAAAGTGCCAAACAGAGCCTAAAAGAGCCAAACACTGCTAAACAGAGCCAAGCAAAGTCACACAGAACAAAACAGAGCCAGAAAGAGCGTGGCACAGCCAGACAGAGCTGATCAGAAGCAACGAGAGCCAATCACGGCTAAAAAAAGCCAACCAGATCGAAACAGAGCCAAACAGATCCTAAGAGAGCTGAACACAGCTAAACGGACCCATGCAGACCAAAACAGAGCCTGACATTTCCAGACAGACGTAAACAGAGCCTTTCAGAGCCAAAAGGAGCTTGGTGGAGCTGAACAGAGCCAAACAGAGACAAACAGTGCCTGATAGAGCCAAGCAGACCCAAAGAGTGCCATACAAATCCAAACAGAGCCAAAGAGAACCAAATCGAGCCAAACACTTCCTCGCAGAATGAAGTTGAGCCAAGCAAAGCCATACAGAGCCAAACAGAGGAAACAGTGTCAAGCAGAGACAAAGAGAGCCAACGAGTGCCACACAGGGCCTGGCACAGCCAGACAGAGCTGAACAGAGCCAAACAGAGCCAAACAGAGTAAAACAAAGACAAACAGATTGAAACAGAGCCAAAAAGAGCCTAGCAGGGCCAAACAGAGACAATGGGTGCAGAACAGAGCCTGGCAGAACTGAACATAGCCAAACAGAGCAAATAGGACCCTGTTAGAGCTAAACACAGCCTCCCAGAGCCATGTCGAGCCGACCAGTGCCAAACAAACCAAAGCAGGGTCAAACAGCCAGACAGAGAAAGCAGAGCCAAACAATGCCAAGCAGTTCCAAACAGATCCTGGCACAGCCAGACAGAGCTAAACAGAGACAGACAGAGGGAGAATGAGCCAAACAGAGCCTGGCAGAGCCAAACAGATGCAAACAGAGCTGCATGGATTGAAACCAAGCCAAAGAGATCGAAACAGAGCCAAACAGAGCCTTGCAGAGCCAAACAGACACTTGCAGTGCCAAACAGAGCCTGCCAGAGCCAGACAGAGCCTGGCAGTGCCAAACAGAGCCTGGCAGAGGCGCACAGAGCCTTGCAGTGCCAAACAGAGCCTGCCAGAGCCAAACAGAGCCTGGCACTGCCAAACAGAGCCAATAGGTGCCACACAGAGTCTGGCAGAGCCAGAAAGAGCCTGGCAGAGCCAAACGGAGCCCGGCAGAGCCAAACAGAGTCTGGAATTGCCAGGCAGAGCCAATAGGTGCCACACAGAGTCTGCCAGAGCCAGAAACAGCCTGACAGAGCCAAGCAGAGCCTGGCAGAGACTGGCAGAGCCAAACACAGCCTGGCAGAGCCAAACAGAGCCAAACAGCGTCTGGTAGAGCCAAACAGAACAGTATAATACCAGACCAATCCAAAGAGAAACAAATTGCGCCAAGCAGTGCGTCGCAGAACCAAACTGAGGCAAACAGAGCCTGACAGAGAGAAACAGAGCCATACAAAGCCAATCAGAGCCTAAAAGCGCCAAACGGAGCCTAAAAGAGCGAATCACTGCTGGACAGAGCCAAACAAAACCAAACAGAACAAAACAGAGCCAAACAGAGCCTGGCACAGCCAGACAGAGCTGATCAGAGGCAAAGAGAGCCAAACAGGGCAAAACAAAGTCAACCAGATCGAAACAGAGCCAAACAGATCCTAACAGAGCTGAACACAGCTAAACGGAGCCATGCAGAACAAAACAGAGCCTGGCATTTCCAGACATAGGCAAACATAGACTTTCAGAGCCAAAAGGAGCTTGGCGGAGCTGAACAGAGCCAAACAGAGCCTGGTAGAGCCAAGCAGACACAAACAGTGCCATACAAATCCAAACAGAGCCAAAGAGAACCAAATTGAGCCAAACAGTTCCTCGCAGAATGAAATTGAGCCAAACAAAGCCATACAGACCCAAACAGTGGAAACAGTGTCAAACAGAGACAAAGAGAGCCAATGAGTTCCAGACAGGGCCTGGCATAGCCAGACAGAGCTGACCAGAGCCAAACAGAGTCAAACAGAGTAAAATGAAGCCAAACAGAGTAAAACAAATCCAAAAAAGATTGAAGCAGCCAAAAAGAGCCTGGCAGGGCCAAACAGAGACAATGGGTGCAAAACAGAGCCTGGCAGAACTAAACAGCGCCAAACAGAGCAAATAGCAGCCTGTTAGAGCCAAACACAGCCTCCCAGAGCCATGTAGAGCCTACCAGTGCCAAACAAACCAAAGCAGGGTCAAACAGCCAAACAGAGAAAGCAGAGACATACAGAGCCAAACAATGCCAAGCAGTGCCAAACAGATCCTGGCACAGCCAGACAGAGCAAAACAGAGACAAACAGAGGGAGAATGAGCCAACCAGAGCCTGGCAGAGTCAAACAGATTCTGGCAAAGCCAGACAGACCTACTCAGAGCCTAAAAGACCCAAACAGAGACAAACGGAGGAAACAAAGTCAAACAAAGCCAAACAAAGCCAATCAGTGCCAAACAGAGCCTGGCACAGCTAGCCAGAGCTGAACTGAGCCAAACAGAGCTGAATGGAGAGAAACCAAGTCAAAGAAATCGGAACAGAGCTAAACAGAGCCTTACAGTGCCAAACAGAGCCAATAGGTGCCAAACAGAGCCTGCCAGAGCCAAACAGAGTCTGGCAGTGCCAAACAGAGCCACACAGAGCCTTCCAGAGCCAAAGAGAGGCTGGCAGAGCCACACAGAGCCAGGAAGAGCCATATAGAGCCAAACGGTGTCTGGTAGAGCCAAACAGACCAGAATAATGCCAGACCAATCCAAAGAGAAACAAACTGAGCCAAACAGTGCATTGCAGAACCAAACTGAGCCAAACAGAGCCTGACAGAGAGAAACAGAGCCATACAGAGGCAAACAGAGCATTAAAGCGCCAAACAGATCCTAAAAGAGCCATACACTGCTAAACAGAGCCAAGCTAAACCAAGCAGAACAAAACAGAGCCAAGCAGAGCCTGGCACAGCCAGGCAGAGCTGATCAGAGGCAAAGAGAGCCAAACAGGGCAAAACAAAGGCAACCAGATCGAAACAGAGCCAAACAGATCCTAAGAGAGCTGCACACAGCTAAACAGAGCCATGCAGAACAAAACAGAGCCTGACATTTCTAGAAAGACCCAAACAGAGACTTTCAGAGCCAAAAGGAGGTTGGTGGAGCTGAACAAAGCCAAACAGAGCCAAACAGAGCCTGGTAGAGCCAAGCAGACCTAAAGAGTGCCATACAAATCCAAACAGAGCCAACGAGAACCAAATTGAGCCAAACAGTTCCTCGCAGAATGAAATTGAGCCAAACAAAGCCATACAGAGCCAAACAGTGGAAACATTGTCAAACAGAGAGAAAGAGAGCCAACGAGTTCCAGACAGGGCCTGGCACAGCCAGACAGAGCTGACCAGAGCCAAACAGAGTCAAACAGAGTAAAATGAAGCCAAACAGAGTAAAACAGTAAAACGAAGCCAAACAGAGTAAAACAAACCCAAACAGATTGAAACAGAGCCAAAAAAAGCCTGGCAGGGCCAAACAGAGACAATGGGTGCAAAACAGAGCCTGGCAGAACTAAACAGCGCCAAACAGAGCAAATAGCAGCCTGTTAGAGCCAAACACAGCCTCCCAGAGCCATGTAGAGCCTACCAGTGCCAAACAAACCAAAGCAGGGTCAAACAGCCAAACAGAGAAAGCAGGGACATACAGAGCCAAACAATGCCAAGCAGTGCCAAACAGATCCTGGCACAGCCAGACAGAGCTAAACAGAGACAAACAGAGGGAGAATGAGCCAACCAGAGCCTGGCAGAGTCAAACAAATTCTGGCAAAGCCAGACAGACCTACTCAGAGCCTAAAAGACCCAAACAGAGACAAACGGAGGAAACAGAGTCAAACAAAGCCAAACAAAGCCAATCAGTGCCAAACAGAGCCTGGCACAGCTAGCCAGAGCTGAACTGAGCTAAACAGAGCTGAATGGAGAGAAACCAAGTCAAAGAAATCGGAACAGAGCTAAACAGAGCCTTGCAGTGCCAAACAGAGTCAATAGGTGCCAATCAGAGCCTGCCAGAGCCAAACAGAGTCTGGCAGTGCCAAACAGAGCCACACAGAGCCTTCCAGAGCCAAAGAGAGGCTGGCAGAGCCAAACAGAGCCAGGAAGAGCCATATAGAGCCAAACAGTGTCTGGTAGAGCCAAACAGACCAGAATAATGCCAGACCAATCCAAAGAGAAACAAACTGAGCCAAACAGTGCATTGCAGAACCAAACTGAGCCAAACAGAGCCTGACAGCGAGAAACAGAGCCATACAGAGGGAAACAGAGCATTAAAGCACCAAACAGATCCTAAAAGAGCCAAACACTGCTAAACAGAGCCAAGCTAAACCAAACAGAGCCAAACAGAGCCTGGCACAGCCAGGCAGAGCTGATCAAGGCAAAGAGAGCCAAACAGGGCAAAACAAAGGCAACCAGATCGAAACAGAGCCAAACAGATCCTAAGAGAGCTGCACACAGCTAAACGGAGCCATGCAGAACAAAACAGAGCCTGACATTTCCAGACAGACCCAAACAGAGACTTTCAGAGCCAAAAGGAGGTTGGTGGAGCTGAACAAAGCCAAACGGAGCCTGGTAGAGCCAAGCAGACCTAAAGAGTGCCATACAAATCTAAACAGAGCCAACGAGAACCGAATCGAGCCAAACAGTTTCTCGCAGAATGAATTTGAGCCAAGCAAAGCCATACAGAGCCAAACAGAGGAAACAATGTCAAATAGAGACAAAGAGAGCCAACGAGTGCCAGACAGGGCCTGGCACAGCCAGACAGAGCTGAACAGAGCCAAACAGAGCCAAACAGAGTAAAACAAAGCCAAACAGATTGAAACAGAGCCAAAAAGAGACTAGCAGGGCCAAACAGAGACAATGGGTGCAGAACAGAGCCTGGCAGAACTAAACAGAGCCAGACAGAGCAAATAGGAGCCTGTTAGAGCCAAACACAGCCTCCCTGAGCCATGTAGAGCCAACCAGTGCCAAACAAGGTGAAGCAGGGTCAAACAGCCAGACAGAGAAAGCAGAGCCAAACAATGCCAGGCAGTGCCAAACAGCCCCTGGCACAGCCAAACAGAGCTAAACAGAGACAAACAGAGGTTGAATGAGCCAAACAGAGCCTGACAGAGCCGAACAGATGCAAACAGAGCTGCATGGAGCGAAACCAAGCCAAAGAGATCGAAACAGAGCCAAACAGAGCCTTGCAGTGCCAAACAGAGCCTTGCAGTGCCAAACAGAGCCTGCCAGAGCCAGACAGAGCCTGGCAATGCCAAACAGAGCCAATAGGTGCCACACAGAGTCTGCCAGAGCCAGAAAGAGCCTGGCAGAGCCAAACAGAGCCTGCCAGAGCCAAACAGAGTCTGGCAGTGCCAGGCAGAGCCAATAGGTGCCACAAAGAGTCTGCCAGAGCCAAAAAGAGCCTGGCAGAGCCAAACAGAGCCTGGCAGAGCCAAACAAAGGCAAACAGTGTCTGGTAGAGCCAAACAGACCAGAATAATGCCAGACCAATCCAAAGCGAAACAAACTGCGCCAAGCAGTGCGTCGCAAAACCAAACTGAGCCAAACAGAGCCTGACAGAGAGAAACAGAGCCATACAAAGCTAAACAGAGCCTAAAAGCATCAAACAGAGCCTAAAAGAGTGAATCACTGCGAAACAGAGCCAAACAAAACCAAACAGAACAAGACAGAGCCAAACAGAGCCTGGCACAGCCAGACAGAGCTGATCAGAGGCAAAGAGAGCCAAACAGGGCAAAACAAAGCCAACCACATAGAAACAGAGCCAAACAGATCTTAACAGAGCTGAACACAGCTAAATGGAGCAATGCAGAACAAAACAGAGCCTGGCATTTCCAGACAGGGCCAAACAGAGCCTTTCAGAGCCAAATGAAGCTTGGCGGAGCTGAACAGAGCCAAACAGAGCCTGGTAGAGCCAAGCAGACACCAATAGTACCATACAAATCCAAACAGTGCCAATGAGAACCAAATTGAGCCAAACAGTTCCTCGCAGAATGAAATTGAGCCAAACAAAGGCATACAGAGCCAAACAGTGGAAACAGTGTCAAACAGAGACAAAGAGAGACAACGACTGCCAGACAGGGCCTGCCACAACCAGACAGAGCTGAACAGAGCCAAACAGAGCCAAACATACCCAAATAGATTGAAACAGAGCCAAAAAGAGCCTGGCACAGCCAAACAGAGACAATGGGTGCAAAGCAGAGCCTGGCAGAACTGAGCAGAGCCAAACAGATCAAATAGGAGCCTGTTAGAGCCAAACACAGCCTCCCAGAGCCATGTAGTGCCTACCACTGCCAAACAAACCAAAGCACGGTCAATCAGCCAAACAGAGAAAGCAGAGACAAACAGAGCCAAACAATGCCAAGCAGTGCCAAACAGATCCTGGCACAGCCAGACAGAGCTAAACAGGAACAAACAGAGGAAGAGAGCCTTGCACGTGCAAAACTGAGCCAAACAGAGCCAAACAGGCCTTCGGAGAGCCAAAAGGAGCCTGGCTGAGCCACACAGAGCCAAACAGAGCATGATAGAGCAAGAGAGAGCAATACAGAGCGTAATGAAGCCAGTCAGAGCCTGGCAGAGCGAAACAGAGCCATACAGAGCCAGACAGAGCCATACAGAGCCAAACAGTGCCTGGCAGAGCCAAACAGAACCTAAAAGAGCCAAACACAGCTTAACAGAGTCAAGCAAAACCAAACAGAACAAAGCAGAGCCTGACATTCCAAACAGAGCCAAACAGATCCTGGCACAGAAAGAGCTGATCAGATCCAAAGAGAGCCAAACAGGGTAAAACAAAGGCAAACAGATTGAAACAGAGACAAACAGAGCTGAACAGGCCTTCGGAGAGCCAAAAGGAGCCTGGCTGAGCCACACAGAGCCAAACAGAGCATGATAGAGCAAGAGAGAGCAATACAGAGCGTAATGAAGCCAGTCAGAGCCTGGCAGAGCGAAACAGAGCCATACAGAGCCAGACAGAGCCATACAGAGCCAAACAGTGCCTGGCAGAGCCAAACAGAACCTAAAAGAGCCAAACACAGCTTAACAGAGTCAAGCAAAACCAAACAGAACAAAGCAGAGCCTGACATTCCAAACAGAGCCAAACAGATCCTGGCACAGAAAGAGCTGATCAGATCCAAAGAGAGCCAAACATGGTAAAACAAAGGCAAACAGATTGAAACAGAGACAAACAGAGCTGAACAGAGCTAAACAGAGCCATGCAGAACAAAACAGAGCCTGGCACAGCAAGACAGAGCGAAACAGAGCCAAACAGAGCCAAACACAGCCAAACAGAGTAAAACAAAGCCAAACAGATCGAAACAAAGTCAAACAGAGACTTGCAGGGCCAAACAGAGACAATGGGTGCAAACGGAGCCTGACAGAGCTAAACAGAGCCCAAAAGAGCAAATTGGAGCCTGTCAGAGCCAAACACAGCCTCCCAGAACCACGTAGAGCCTATAAGTGCCAAACAAAGTGAAGCCTGGCTGAGACACGCAGAGCCAAACAGAGCCAAACAGTGCCTGCTAGAGCCATACAAAACAGAACAATGCCAGACAAATCCAAAGACAAACAAACTGAGACTAAAAGTGCCTCACAGAAACAAACTGAGCCAAACAGAGCCTGACAGAGCCAAACAGAGTAAAACAAAGCCAAACAAATTGAAACAGAGCCAAAAAGAGACTAGCAGGGCCAAACAGAGACAATGGGTGCAAAACAGAGCCTGGCAGAACTAAACAGAGCCAAACTGAGCAAATAGGAGCCTGTTACAGCCAAACACAGCCTCTCAGAGCCATGTAGAGCCTACCAGTGCCAAACAAGGTGAAGCAGGGTCAAACAGCCAGACAGAGAAAGCAGAGCCAAACAATGCCAAGCAGCACCAAACAGATCCTGGCACAGCCAGACAGAGCTAAACAGAGACAAACAGAGGGAGTATGAGCCAAACAGAGCCTGGCAGAGACAAATAGATGCAAACAGAGCTGCATGGAGCGAAACCAAGCCGAAGAGATCGAAACAGAGCCAAACAGAGCCTTGCAGTGCCAAACACAGCCTTGCAGTACCAAACAGAGCCTGGCAGAGGCAAACAGAGCCTTGCAGTGCCAAACAGAGCCTGCCAGAGCCAAACAGATTCTGGCAGTGCCAGACAAAGCCAATAGGTGCCACACAAAGTCTGCCAGAGCCAGAAAGAGCCTGGCAGAGCCAAACAGAGCCTGGCAGAGCTGAGCAGAGCCTGGCAGAGCCAAACTGAGCCAAACAGTGTCTGGTAGAGCCAAACAGACCAGAATAATGCCAGACCTATCCAAAGAGAAATGAACTGCGCCAAGTAGTGCGGCGTAGAACCAAACTGAGCCAAACAGAGCCTGACAGAGAGAAACAGAGCCATACAAAGCCAAACAGAGCCTAAAAGCACCAAACAGAACCTAAAAGTGTGAAACACTGCCAAATAGAGCCACGCAAAACCAAACAGAACAAGACAGAGCCAAACAGAGCCTGGCAGGGCCAAACAGAGACAATGGGTTCAAACGGAGCCTGTCAGAGCTAAACAGAGCCCAAAAGAGCAAATAGGAGCCTGTCAGAGCCAAACACAGCCTCCCAGAACCACGTAGAGCCTATAAGTGCCAAACAAAGTGAAGCCTGGCTGAGACACGCAGAGCCAAACAGAGCCAAACAGTGCCTGCTAGAGCCATACAAAACAGAACAAAGCCAGACAAATCCAAAGACAAACAAACTGGGACCAACAGTGCCTCACAGAACCAAACTGAGCCAAACAGAGCCTGACAGAGGGAAACAGAGCCGTACAGAGCCAAACAGAGCCTAAAGAGCCAAACAGAGCCTAAAGAGCCAAGCACAGCTCAACAGAGCCAAGCAAAACCAAACAGAACAAAACAGAGGCTGACATGTCCAAACAGAGCCAAACAGAGCCTGGCACAGCTAGACAGAGCTTATCAGAGCCAAAGAGAGCCAAACAGGGCAAAACAAAGCCAAACAGATCGAAACAAAGCCAAACAGAGCCTTAAAGCGCCAATCAAGCCTAAAAGAGCGAAACACTGCTAAACAGAGCCAAGCAAAACCAAGCAGAACAAAACAGAGCCAAACAGAGCCTGGCATAGCCAGACAGAGCTGATCAGAGGCAAAGAGAGCCAAACAGGGCAAAACAAAGCCAACCAGATCGAAACAGAGCCAAACAGATCCTAACAGAGCTGCACACAGCTAAATGGAGCATGCAGAACAAAACAGTTCCTGACATTTCCAGACAGACCCAAACAGAGCCTTTCAGAGCCAAAAGGAGCTTGGCGGAGCTGAACAGAGCCAAACAGAGCCAAACAGAGCCTGGTAGAGCCATGCAGACCCAAACAGTGCCATACAAATCCAAACAGAGCCAAAGAGAACCAAATTGAGCCAAACAGTTCCTCGCAGAATGAAATTGAGCCAAGCAAATCCATACAGAGCCAAACAGAGGAAACAGTGTCAAACAGAGACAAAGAGAGCCAACGAGTGCCTAACAGGGCCTGGCACAGCCAGACAGAGCTCAACAGAGCCAAACAGAGCCTAAGAGAAAAAAAAAGCCAAACAAATTGAAACAGAGCCAAAAAGAACCTAGCAGGGCCAAACAGAGACAATGGGTGCAAAACAGAGCCTGGCAGAACTAAACAGAGCCAAACACAGCAAATAGGAGCCTGTTACAGCCAAACACAGCCTCCCAGAGCCATGTAGAGCCTACCAGTGCCAAACAAGTTGAAGCAGGGTCAAACAGCCAGACAGAGAAAGCAGAGCCAAACAATGCCAAGCAGTGCCAAACAGATCCTGGCACAGCCAGACAGAGACAAACAGAGACAAACTGAGGGAGAATGAGGAAAACAGAGCCTGGCAGAGCCCAACAGATGCAAACAGAGCTGCATGGAGTGAAACCAAGCCAAAGAGATCGAAACAGAGCCAAACAGAACCTTGCAGTGCCAAACAGAGCCTTGCAGTGCCAAACAGAGCCTGCTAGAGCCAAACAGAGCCTGGCAGTGCCAAACAGTGCCAATAGGTGCCACACAGAGTCTGCCAGAACCAGAAAGAGCCTGGCAGAGCCAAACAGAGCCTGCCAGAGCCAGAAACAGACTGGCAGCACCAGACAGAGCCAATAATTGCCACACAGTGTCTGCCAGAGCCAGAAAGAGCCTGGCAGAGCCAAACAGAGCCTGGCAGAGCCTGACAGAGCCTGGCAGATACAACCAGAGCCAAACAGTGTCTGGTAGAGCCAAACAGACCAGAATAATGCCAGACCAATCCAAAGAGAAACAAATTGCACCAAGCAGTGCGTCGCAGAACCAAACTGAGCCAAACTGAGTCTGACAGTGAGAAACAGAGCCATACAGAGCCAAACAGAGCCTGAAAGCGCCAAACAAGCCTAAAAGAGCGAAACACTGCTAAACAGAGCCAAGCAAAACCAAACAGAACAAAACAGAGCCAAACAGAGCCTGGCACAGCCAGACGGAGCTGATCAGAGGCAAAGAGAGCCAAACAGGGCAAAACAAAGCCAACCAGATCGAAACAGAGCCAAACAGATCCTAACAGAGCTGCACACAGCTAAATGGAGCATGCAGAACAAAACAGTTCCTGACATTTCCAGACAGACCCAAACAGAGCCTTTCAGAGCCAAAAGGAGCTTGGCGGAGCTGAACAGAGCCAAACAGAGCCAAACAGAGCCTGGTAGAGCCATGCAGACCCAAACAGTGCCATACAAATCCAAACAGAGCCAAAGAGAACCAAATTGAGCCAAACAGTTCCTCGCAGAATGAAATTGAGCCAAGCAAATCCATACAGAGCCAAACAGAGGAAACAGTGTCAAACAGAGACAAAGAGAGCCAACGAGTGCCTAACAGGGCCTGGCACAGCCAGACAGAGCTCAACAGAGCCAAACAGAGCCTAAGAGAAAAAAAAAGCCAAACAGATTGAAACAGAGCCAAAAAGAACCTAGCAGGGCCAAACAGAGACAATGGGGTGCAAAACAGAGCCTGGCAGAACTAAACAGAGCCAAACACAACAAATAGGAGCCTGTTACAGCCAAACACAGCCTCCCAGAGCCATGTAGAGCCAACCAGTGCCAAACAAGGTGAAGCAGGGTCAAACAGCCAGACAGAGAAAGCAGAGCCAAACAATGCCAAGCAGTGCCAAACAGATCCTGGCACAGCCAGACAGAGACAAACAGAGACAAACTGAGGGAGAATGAGGAAAACAGAGCCTGGCAGAGCCCAACAGATGCAAACAGAGCTGCATGGAGTGAAACCAAGCCAAAGAGATCGAAACAGAGCCAAACAGAACCTTGCAGTGCCAAACAGAGCCTTGCAGTGCCAAACAGAGCCTGCTAGAGCCAAGCAGAGCCTGGCAGTTCCAAACAGTGCCAATAGGTGCCACACAGAGTCTGCCAGAACCAGAAAGAGCCTGGCAGAGCCAAACAGAGCCTGCCAGAGCCAGAAACAGACTGGCAGCACCAGACAGAGCCAATAATTGCCACACAGTGTCTGCCAGAGCCAGAAAGAGCCTGGCAGAGCCAAGCAGAGCCTGGCAGAGCCTGACAGAGCCTGGCAGATACAACCAGAGCCAAACAGTGTCTGGTAGAGCCAAACAGACCAGAATAATGCCAGACCAATCCATAGAGAAACAAATTGCACCAAGCAGTGCGTCGCAGAACCAAACTGAGCCAAACTGAGCCTGACAGTGAGAAACAGAGCCATACAGAGCCAAACAGAGCCTGAAAGCGCCAAATAAGCCTAAAAGAGCGAAACACTGCTAAACAGAGCCAAGCAAAACCAAACAGAACAAAACAGAGCCAAACAGAGCCTGGCACAGCCAGACAGATCTGATCAGAGGCAAAGAGAGCCAAACAGGGCAAAACAAAGCCAACCAGATCGAAACAGAGCCAAACAGATCCTAACAGAGCTGCACACAGCTAAATGGAGCATGCAGAACAAAACAGTTCCTGACATTTCCAGACAGACCCAAACAGAGCCTTTCAGAGCCAAAAGGAGCTTGGCGGAGCTGAACAGAGCCAAACAGAGCCAAACAGAGCCTAGTAGAGCCATGCAGACCCAAACAGTGCCATACAAATCCAAACAGAGCCAAAGAGAACCAAATTGAGCCAAACAGTTCCTCGCAGAATGAAATTGAGCCAAGCAAATCCATACAGAGCCAAACAGAGGAAACAGTGTCAAACAGAGACAAAGAGAGCCAACGAGTGCCTAACAGGGCCTGGCACAGCCAGACAGAGCTCAACAGAGCCAAACAGAGCCTAAGAGAAAAAAAAAGCCAAACAAATTGAAACAGAGCCAAAAAGAACCTAGCAGGGCCAAACAGAGACAATGGGTGCAAAACAGAGCCTGGCAGAACTAAACAGAGCCAAACATAGCAAATAGGAGCCTGTTACAGCCAAACACAGCCTCCCAGAGCCATGTAGAGCCTACCAGTGCCAAACAAGGTGAAGTAGGGTCAAACAGCCAGACAGAGAAAGCAGAGCCAAACAATGCCAAGCAGTGCCAAACAGATCCTGGCACAGCCAGACAGAGACAAACAGAGACAAACAGAGGGAGAATGAGGAAAACAGAGCCTGGCAGAGCCCAACAGATGCAAACAGAGCTGCATGGAGTGAAACCAAGCCAAAGAGATCGAAACAGAGCCAAACAGAACCTTGCAGTGCCAAACAGAGCCTTGCAGTGCCAAACAGAGCCTGCTAGAGCCAAACAGAGCCTGGCAGTGCCAAACAGTGCCAATAGGTGCCACACAGAGTCTGCCAGAACCAGAAAGATCCAGGCAGAGCCAAACAGAGCCTGCCAGAGCCAAAAACAGACTGGCAGCACCAGACAGAGCCAATAATTGCCACACAGTGTCTGCCAGAGCCAGAAAGAGCCTGGCAGAGCCAAACAGAGCCTGGCAGAGCCTGACAGAGCCTGGCAGATACAACCAGAGCCAAACAGTGTCTGGTAGAGCCAGACAGACCAGAATAATGCCAGACCAATCCAAAGAGAAACAAATTGCACCAAGCAGTGCGTCGCAGAACCAAACTGAGCCAAACAGAGCCTGACAGTGAGAAACAGAGCCATACAGAGCCAAACAGAGCCTGAAAGCGCCAAACAAGCCTAAAAGAGTGAAACACTGTTAAACAGAGCCAAGCAAAACCAAACAGAACAAAACAGAGCCAAACAGAGCCTGGCACAGCCAGACAGAGCTGATCAGAGGCAAAGAGAGCCAAACAGGGCAAAAAAAGCCAACCAGATCGAAACAGAGCCAAACAGATCCTAACAGAGCTGCACACAGCTAAATGGAGCTTGCAGAACAAAACAGTTCCTGACATTTCCAGACAGAACCAAACAGAGCCTTTCAGAGCCAAAAGGAGCTTGGCGGAGCTGAACAGAGCCAAAAAGAGCCAAACAGAGCCTGGTAGAGCCATGCAGACCCAGACAGTGTCATACAAATCCAAACAGAGCCAAAGAGAACCAAATTGAGCCAAACAGTTCCTCGCAGAATAAAATTGAGCCAAACAAAGCTATAAAGAGCCAAATAGTGGAAACAGTGTCAAACAGAGTTAAGGAGAGCCAACGAGTGCCAAACAGGACTTAGCACAGCCAGACAGAGCCAATAGTTGCCACACAGAGTCTGCCAGAGCCAGAAAGAGCCTGGCAGAGCCAAACAGAGCCAAACAGTGTCTGGTAGAGCCAAACAGACCAGAATAATGCCGGACCATTCCAAAGAGAAACAAACTGCGCCAAGCAGTGCGTCGCAGAACCAAACTGAGCCAAACAGAGCCTGACAGTGAGAAACATAGCCATACAAAGCCAAACAGAGCCTAAAAGAGCGAAACACTGCTAAACAGAGCCAAACAGAGCCTGGAACAGCCAGACAGAGCTGATCAGAGGCAAAGAGAGCCAAACAGGGCAAAACAAAGCCAAACAGATCGAAACAGAGCCAAACAGTTCCTAACAGAGCAGAACACTGCTAAACGGAGCTATGCAGAACAAAACAGAGCCTGACATTTCCAGACAGACCCAAACAGAGCCTTTCAGAGCCTAAAGGAGATTGGCGGAGCTGCACAGAGCCAAACAGAGCCTGGTAGAGCCAAACAGATGCAAACAGAGCTGCATGGAGCGAAACCAAGCCAAAGATATTGGAACAGAGCCAAACCGAGCCTTGCAGTGCCAAACAGAGCCTTACAGTGCCAAACAGAGCCTGCCAGAGCCAAACAGAGTCTGGCAGTGCCAGACAGAGCCAATAGTTGCCACACAGAGTCTGCCAGAGCCAGGAAGAGCCAGGCAGAGCCAAACAGAGCCTGTCAGAGCCAAAAGGAGCTTGGCGGAGCTGAACCGAGCCAAACAGAGCCAAACAGATCCTGACACAGCCAGACAGAGCTAAACAGAGACAAACAGAGGGAGAATGAGCCAAACAGAGCCTCGCAGAGCCAAACAGCTACAAACAGAGCTGCATGGAGCGGAACCAAGCCGAAGAGATCGAAACAGAGCCAAACAGAGCCTTGCAGTGCAAAACTGAGCCTTGCAGTGCCAAGCAGAGACTGCCAGAGCCAAGCAGAGCCTGGCAGTGCCAAACAGAGCCAATAGGTGCCACACAGAGTCTGCCAGAGCCAAACACAGTCTGGCAGTGCCAGACAGAGCCAATAGTTGCCACACAGAGTCTGCCAGAGCCAGAAAGAGCCTAGCAGAGCCAAACAGAGCCTGACAGAGCCGAACAGACCTGGCAGATCCAAACAGAGCCAAACAGTGTCTGGTAGAGACAAACAGACCTGAATAATGCCAGAACAATCCAAAGAGGAACAAATTGCGCCAAGCAGTGCGTCGCAGAACCAAACTGAGCCAAACTGAGCCTGACAGTGAGAAACATAGCCATACAAAGCCAAACAGAGCCTGAAAGCGCCAGACAGAGCCTAAAAGAGCGACACACTGCTAAATAGAGCCAAGCAAAACCAAACAGAACAAAACAGAGCCAAACAGAGCCTGGCACAGCCAGACAGAGCTGCTCACAGGCAAAGAGAGCCAAACAGGGCAAAACAAAGCCAACCAGATCGAAAGAGAGCCAAACAGATCCTAAGAGAGCTGAACACAGCTAAACGGAGCTATGCAGAACAAAACAGAGCCTGACATTTCCAGACAGACCCAAACAGAGCCTTTCAGAGCCAAAAGGAGCTTGGCGAAGCTGCAC
Source organism: Isurus oxyrinchus (assembly GCA_026770705.1). Lineage (NCBI taxonomy): Eukaryota > Metazoa > Chordata > Chondrichthyes > Lamniformes > Lamnidae > Isurus > Isurus oxyrinchus. Next base: position 107,474 of record JANJGN010001374.1, on the reverse strand, counting down.
AGAGCCAAACAGAGCCAAACAGAGCCTGGTAGAGCCATGCAGACCCAAAGAGTGCCATACAAATCCTAATCAGAGCCAAAGAGAACCAAATCGAGCCAAACAGAACCTCGCAGAATGAAATTGAGCCAGGCCAAGCCATACAGAGCCAAACAGAGGAAACAGTGTCAAACAGAGACAAAGAGAGCCAACGAGTGCCTAACAGGGCCTGGCACAGCCAGACAGAGCTCAACAGAGCCAAACAGAGCCTAAGAGAAAAATAAAGCCAAACAGATTGAAACAGAGCCAAAAAGAGCCTAGCAGGGCCAAACACAGAGAATGGGTGCAAAACAGAGCCTGGCAGAACTAAACAGAGCAACACACAGCAAATAGGAGCCTGCTGGAGCAAAACACAGCCTCTCAGAGCCATGTAGAGCCTACCAGTGCCAAACAAGGTGAAGCAGGGTCAAACAGCCAGACAGAGAAAGCAGAGCCAAACAATGCCTAGCAGTGCCAAACAAATCCTGGCACAACCAGACAGAGCTAAACAAGAGACAAACAAAGGGAGAATGAGCCAAACAGAGCCTGGCAGAGCCAAACAGATGCAAACAGAGCTGCATGGAGCGAAACCAAGCCAAAGAGATCAGAGCCACACAGAGCCTTGCAGTGCCAAACAGAGCCTTGCAGTGCCAAACAGCCTGCCAGAGCCAAACCCAGCCTGGCAGTGCCAAACAGAGCCAATAGGTGCCACACAGAGTCTGCCAGAGCCAAAAAGAGCCTGGCAGAGACAAACAGAGCGTGCCAGAGCCAAACAGAGTCTATAAGTGCCAGACAGAGCCAATAGTTGCCACACAGAGTCTACCAGAGCCAGAAAGAGCCTGGCAGAGCCAAACAGAGCCTGGCAGAGTCAAACAGAGCCTGCCAGATCCAAACAGAGCCAAACAGTGTCTGATAGAGACAAACAGACCAGAATAATGCCAGACCAATCCAAAGAGAAGCAACTGCGCTAAGCAGTGCGTCGCAGAACCAAACTGAGCCAAATAGATCCTGACAGTGAGAAACAGAGCCATACAAAGCCAAGCAGAGCCTTGAAGCGCCAAACAGAGCCTAAAAGAGTGAAACACTGCTAAACAGAGCCAAGAAAAACCAAACAGAACAAAACAGAGCCAAACCCAGCCTGGCAGTGCCAAACAGTGCCAAACAGTGCCAATAGGTGCCACACATCGTCTGTCAGAGCCAGAAAGAGCCTGGCAGAGCCAAACAGAGCCTGCCAGAGCCAAACACAGACTGGCAGTGCCAGACAGAGCCAATAGTTGCCACACAGAGTCTGCCAGAACCAGAAAGAGCCTGGCAGAGCCAAACAGAGCCTGGCAGAGCCGAACAGAGCCTGGCAGATCCAAACAGAGCCAAACAGTGTCTGGTAAGCCAAACAGACCAGAATAATGCCAGACCAATCCAAAGAGAAACCAACTGCTCCAAGCAGTGCGTCGCAGAACCAAACTGAGCCAAACAGAGCCTGACAGTGAGAAACAGAGCCATACAAAGTCAAGCAGATCCTGAAAGTGCCAAACAGAGCCTAAAAGAGCGAAACACTGCTAAACAGAGCCAAGCAATACCAAACTGAACAAAACAGAGCCAAACAGAGCCTGGCACAGCCAGACAGAGCTGATCAGAGGCAAAGAGGGCCAAACAGGGCAAAACAAAGCCAACCAGCTCGAAACAGAGCCAAACAGATCCTAACAGAGCAGCACACAGCTAAACGGAGCATGCAGAACAAAACACTTCCTGACATTTCCAGACAGAACCAAACAGAGCCTTTCAGAGCCAAAAGGAGCTTGGCGGAGCTGAACAGAGCCAAACAGAGCCAAACAGAGCCTGTAGAGCCATGCAGACCCAAACAGTGCCATACAAATCCAAACAGAGCCAAAGAGAACCAAATCGAGCCAAACAGTTCCTCGCAGAATGAAATTGAGCCAAGCAAAGCCATACAGAGCCAAACAGATGAAACAGTGTCAAACAGAGACAAAGAGAGCCAACAAGTGCGTAACAGGGCCTGGCACAGCCAAACAGAGCTCAACAGAGCCAAACAGAGCCTAAGAGAAAAAAAAAGCCAAACAGATTGAAACAGAGCCAAAAAGAGCCTAGCAGGGCCAAACAGAGACAAAGGGTGCGAAGCAGAGCCTGGCAGAACTAAACAGAGCCAAACACAGCAAATAGGAGCCTGTTACAGCCAAACACAGCCTCCCAGAGCCATGTAGAGCCTACCAGTGCCAAACAAGGTGAAGCAGGGTCAAACAGCCAGACAGAGAAAGCAGAGCCAAACAATGCCAAGCAGTGCCAAACAGATCCTGGCACAGCCAGACAGAGCTAAACAAGAAACAAGCAGAGGGAGAATGAGCCAAACAGAGCCTGGCAGAGCCAAACAGATGCAAACAGTGCTGCATGGAGCGAATCCAAGACAAAGAGATCGAAACAGAGCCAAACAGAGCCTTGCAGTGCCAAACACAGCATTGCAGTGCCAAACAGAGCCTGCCAGAGCCTAACCAGAGCCTGGCAGTGCCAATCAGAGCCAATTGGTACCACACAGAGTCTGCCAGAACCAGAAAGAGCCTGGCAGAGCCAAACAGAGCCTGCCAGAGCCAAACACAGACTGGCAGTGCCAGACAGAGCCAATAATTGCCACACAGAGTCTGCCAGGGCCAGAAGGAGCCTGGCAGAGCCAAACAGAGCGTGGCAGAGCCGCACAGAGCCTGGCATTTCCAAAAGGAGCTAGGCGGAGCTGAACAGAGCCAATAGAGCCAAACAGATCCTGGCACTGCCAGACAGAGCTAAACAGAGACAAACAGAGGGAGATTGAGCCAAACAGAGCCATGCAAAGCCAAACAGAGTATTAAAGCGCCAAACGGAGTCTAAAAGAGCGAATCACTGCTAGACAGAGCAAAGCAAAACCAAACGGAACAAAATAGAGCCAAACATAGCCTGGCACAGCCAGACAGAGCCGATCAGATGCAAAGAGAGCAAAACAGGGTAAAACAAAGCCAACCAGATCGAAACAGAGCCAAACAGATCCTAACAGAGCTGAACACAGCTAATCGGAGCCATGCAGAACAAAACAGAACCTGGCATTTCGAAAAAGAGCCAAACAAAGCCTTTCAGAGCCAAAAGGAGCTTGGCGGAGCTGAGCAGAGTCAAACAGAGCCAAACAGATCCTGGCACAGCCAGACAGAGCTAAACAGAGACAAACAGAGTGAGAATGAGCCAAACAGAGCCTGGCAGAGCCAAACAGATGCAAACAGAGCTGCATGGAGCGAAACCAACCCAAAGAGATCGAAACAGAGCCAAACAGAGCCTTGCAGTGCCAAACAGAGCCTTGCAGTGCCAAACAGAGCCTGCCAGAGCCAAACAGAGCCTGGCAGTGCCAAACAGATGCAAACAGAGCTGCATGGAGCGAAACCAACCCAAAGAGATCGAAACAGAGCCAAACAGAGCCTTGCAGTGCCAAACAGAGCCTTGCAGTGCCAAACAGAGCCTGCCAGAGCCAAACAGAGCCTGGCAGTGCTAAACAGAGCCAATAGGTGCCACACAGAGTCTGCCAGAGCCAGAAAGAGCCTGCCAGAGACAAACAGAGTCTGCCAGAGCCAAACACAGTCTGGCAGTGCCAAACAGAGCCAATAGTTGCCACACAGAGTCTGCCAGAGCCAGAAAGAGCCTGACAGAGCCAAACATAGCGTGGCAGAGTCGAAAAGAGCCTGGCAGATCCAAACAGAGCCAAACAGTGTCTGGTAGAGCCAAACAGACCAGAATAATGCCAGACCAATCCGAAGAGAAACAAACTGCGCCAAGCAGTGCGTCGCAGAACGAAACTGAGCCAAATAGATCCTGACAGTGAGAAACAGAGCCATACAAAGCAAAACAGAGCCTGAAATCGCCAAACAGAGCCGAAAAGAGCGAAACACTGCTAAACAGAGCCAAGCAAAACCAAACAGAACAAAACAGAGCCAAACAGAGCCTGGCACAGCCAGACAGAGCTGATCAGAGGCAAAGAGAGCCAAACAGGGCAAAACAAAGCCAACCAGATCGAAACAGAGCCAAACAGATCCTAAGAGAGCTGCACACAGCTAAACGGAGCATGCAGAACAAAACATTTCCTGACATTTCCAGACAGAACCAAACAGAGCCTTTCAGAACCAAAAGGAGCTTGGCGGAGCTGAACACAGCCAAACAGAGCTAAACAGAGCCTGGTAGAGCCATGCAGACCCAAACAGTGCCTGTTAGAGTCAAACACAGCCTCCCAGAGCCATGTAGAGCCTACCAGTGCCAAACAAGTTGAAGCAGGGTCAAACAGCCAGACAGAGAAAGCAGAGCCAAACAATGCCAAGCAGTGCCAAACAGATCCTGGCACAGCCAGACAGAGCTAAACAGAGACAAACAGAGGGAGAATGAGTCAAACAGAGCCTGGCAGAGCCAAACAGATGCAAACAGAGCTTCATGGAGCGAAACCAAGCCAAAGAGATCGAACAGACCCAAACAGAGCCTTACGGTGCCAAGCAGAGCCTTGCAGTACCATACAGAGCCTGCCAGAGCCAAACAGAGCCTGGCAGTGCCAAACAGAGCCAATAGGTGCCACACAGAGTCTGGCAGGGCCAGACAGAGTCAATAGTTGCCACACAGATTCTGACAGAACCAGAAAGAGCCTGGCAGAGCCAAACAGTGCCTGGCAGATCCAGCAGAGCCAAACAGAGCGTGGTAGAGCCAAACAGACCAGAATAATGCCAGACCAATCCAAAGAGAAACAAACTGCGCCAAGCAGTGCGTCGCAGAGTCAAACTGAGCCAGACAGATCCTGACAGAGAGAAACAGAGCCATACAAAGCCAAGCAGAGCCTAAAAGCGCCAAACAGAGCCTAAAAGAGCGAAACACAGCTCAACAGAGCTAAGCAAAACCAAACAGAACAAAACAGAGCCAAACAGAGCCTGGCGCAGCCAGACACAGCTGGTCAGAGGCAAAGAGAGTGAAACAGGGCAAAACAAAGTCAACCAGATCGAAACAGAGCCAAACAGATCCTAACAGAGCTGAACACAGCTAATCGGAGCCATGCAGAACAAAACAGAGCCTGGCATTTCCAAAGAGATCCAAATAGAGCCTTTCAGAGCCAAAAGGAGCTTGGTAGATCTGCACAGAGCCAAACAGAGCCTGGTAGAGCCAAACAGATGCAAACAGAGCTGCATGGAGCGAAACCAAGCCAAAGACATTGGAACAGAGCCAAACAGAGCCTTGCAGTGCCAAACAGAGAGTTGCAGTGCCAAACAGAGCCTGCCAGAGCCAAACAGAGCCTGGCAGAGCCGTACAGAGACAACAGGTGCCACTCAGAGACTGCCAGAGCCAGAAAGAGCCTGGCAGAGCCAAACAGAGCCTGCCAGAGTCAAAAGGAGCTTTGCGGAGCTGAACAGAGCCAAACAGAGCCAAACAGATCCTGGCACAGCCAGACAGAGCTAAACAGAGACAAACAGAGGGAGAATGAGCCAAACAGAGCCTCGCAGAGCCAAACAGATGCAAACAGAGCTGCATGGAGCGGAAACCAAGCCGAAGAGATCGAAACAGAGCCAAACAGAGCCTTGCAGTGCCAAACTGAGACTTGCAGTGCCAAGCAGAGACTGCCAGAGCCAAACAGAGCCTGGCAGTGCCAAACAGAGCCAATAGGTGCCACACAGAGTCTGCCAGAGCCAAACACAGTCTGGCAGTGCCAGGCAGAGCCAATAGTTGCCACACAGAGTCTGCCAGAGCCAGAAAGAGCCTGGCAGAACAAAATAGAGCCTGGCAGAGGCCGAACAGATTGGCAGATCCAAACAGAACCAAACAGTGTCTGGTAGTGCCAAACAGACCAGAATAATGCCAGACCAATCCAAAGAGAAACAAACTGCGCCAAGCAGTGCGTCGCAGAACCAATCTGAACCAAACAGAGCCTGACAGAGAGAAACAGAGCCATACTAAGCCAAACAGAGCCTAAAAGCGCCAAACAGAGCCTAAAAGAGCGAAAAATTGCTAAACAGAGCCAACCAAAACCAAACAGAACAAAACAGAGCCAAACAGAGCCTGGCACAGCCAGACAGAGCTGATCAGAGACAAAGAGAGCCAAACAGGGCAAAACAAAGCCAACCAGATCGAAACAGAGCCAAACAGATCCTAACAGAGCAGAACACAGCTAATTGGAGCCATGCAGAACAAAACACAGCCTGGCATTTCCAAACAGAGCCAAACAGAGCCTTTCAGAGCCAAAAGGAGCTTGGCAGATCTGCACAGAGCCAAACAGAGCCTGGTAGAGCCAAACAGATGCAAACAGAGCCGCATGGAGCGAAACCAAGCCAAAGACATTGGAACAGAGCCAAACAGAGCCTTGCAGTGCCAAACAGAGCCTTGAGGTGCCAAACAGAGCCTGCCAGAGCCAAACAGAGCCTGGCAGAGCCGTACAGAGACAACAGGTGCCACATAGAGACTGCCAGAGCCAGAAAGAGCCTGGCAGAGCCAAACAGAGCCTTTCAGAGACAAAAGGAGCTTGGCGGAGCTGAACAGAGCCAAACAGATCCTGGCACAGCCAGACAGAGCTAAACAGAGACAAACAGAGGGAGAATGAGCCAAACAGAGCCTGGCAGTGCCATACAGATGCAAACAGAGCTGCATGGAGCGAAACCAAGCCAAAGAGATCGAAACAGAGCCAAACAGAGCCTTGCAGTACCAAACAGAGCCTTGCAGTGCCAAACAGATCCTGCCAGAGCCATACAGAGGCTGGCAGAGCCGAACAGAGACAATAAGTGCCACACAGAATCTGCCAGAGCCAGAAAGATCCTGGCAGAGCCAAACAGAGCCTGCCAGAGCCAAACAGAATCTGGCAGTGCCAGACAGAGCCAATAGTTGCCACACAGAGTCTGCCAGAGCCAGAAAGAGCCTCGCAGAGCCAAACAGATCCTGGCGGAGCCGAAACAGAGCCTGCCAGATCCAAACAGAGCCAAACAGAGTCTGGTAGAGCCAAACAGAACCTTGCAGTGCCAAACAGAGCCTGCCAGAGCCAAAGAGAGCCTGGCAGTGCCGGACAGAGCCAATAGTTGCCACAAAGAGTCTGCCAGAGCCAGAAAGAGCCTCACAGAGCCAAACAGATCCTGGTGGAGCCGAAACAGAGCCTGCCAGATCCAAACAGAGCCAAACAGAGTCTGGTAGAGCCAAACAGACCAGAATAATGCCAGACCAATCCAAAGAGAAACAAACTGCACCAAGCAGTGTGTTGCAGAACCAAACTCAGCCAAACAAATCGTGACAGTGAAAAACAGAGCCATACAAAGCCAAGCAGAGCCTAAAAGCGCCAAACAGAGCCTAAAAGAGCGAAACACTGCTAAACAGAGCCAAGCAAAACCAAATAGAACAAAACAGAGCTAAACAGAGCCTGGCACAGCCAGACAGATCTGGTCAGAGGCAAAGAGAGGCAAACAGGGCAAAACAAATCCATCCAGATCAAAACAAAGCCAAACAGATCCTAACAGAGCTGAACACAGCTAATCGGAGCCATGCAGAACAAAACACAGCCTGGCATTTCCAAACAGAGCCAAACAGAGCCATACAGAGCCAAAAGGAGCTTGGCGTAGCTGAGCAGAGCTGGTAGAGCCAAGCAGACCCAAACAGTGCCATACAAATCCAAACAGAGCCAAAGAGAACCAAATTGAGCCAAACAGCTCCCCGCAGAATGAAATTGAGCCAAACAAAGCCATACAGAGCCAAACAGTGGAAACAGTGTCAAACAGAGTCAAAGAGAGCCAATGAGTGCCAAATAGGGCTTAGCACAGCCAGACAGAGCTGAACAGAGCCAAACAGAGCCAAACAGAGTAAAACAAAGCCAAACAGATTGAAACAGAGACAAAAAGAGCCTGGCAGGGCCAAACAGAGACAATGGGTGCAAAACAGAGCCTGGCAGAACTAAACAGAGCCACACTGTGCAAATAGGAGCCTGTTAGAGCCAAACACAGCCTCCCAGAGCCATGTAGAGCCCACCAGTGCCAAACAAACCAAAGCAGGGTCAAACAGCCAGACAGGGAAAGCAGAGCCAAACAATGCCAAGCTTTGTCAAACAGATCCTGGCACAGCCAGACAGAGCTAAACAGAGACAAACAGAGGGCAAATGAGCCAGAAAGAGCCTGGCACAGCCAAACAGAGCCTGGCAGAGCCGAATAGAGGCTGGCAGATCCAAACAGATCCAAACAGTGTCTGGTAGAGCCAAACAGACCAGAATAATGCCAGACCAATCCAAAGAGAAACAAATTGCGCCAAGTGGTGCCTCGCAGAACCAAACTGAGCCAAACAGAGCCTGACAGTGAGAAACAGAGCCATACAAAGCCAAACAGAGCCTAAAAGCGCCAAACAAAGCCTAAAATAGTGAAACACTGCGAGACAGAGCCAAGCAAAACCAAACAGAACAAAACAGAGCCAAACAGAGCCGGGCACAGACAGACAGAGCTGGTCAGCGGCAAAGAGAGCCAAACAGGGCAAAACAAAGCCAACCAGATCGAAACAGAGCCAAACAGATCCTAACAGAGCAGAACACAACTAATCGGATCCATGCAGAACAAAACAGAGCCTGGCATTTCCAAACAGAGTGAAACAGAGCCTTTCAGAGCCAAAAGGAGCTAGGCGAAGCTGAACAGAGCCATACAGAGCCTGGTAGAGCCAAGCAGAACCAAAAAGTGCCATACAAATCCCAACAGAGCCAAAGAGAACCAAATTGAGCCAAACTGTTCCTTGCAGAATGAAATTGAGCCAAACAAAGCCATACAGAGCCAAACAGTGGAAACAGTGTCAAACAGAGTCAAATAGAGCCAATGAGTGCCAAACAGGGCTTAGCACAGCCAGACAGAGCTGAACAGAGCCAAACAGAGCCAAACAGAGTAAAACAAAGCCAAGCAGATTGAAACAGAGCCAAAAAGAGCCTGGCAAGGGCCAAACAGAGACCATGGGTGCAAAACAGAGCCTGGCAGAACAAAACAGAGCCAAACTGAGCAAATAGGAGCCTGTTAGAGCCAAACACAGCCTCCCAGAGCCATGTAGAGCCTACCAGTGCCAAACAAACCGAAGCAGGGTCAAACAGCCAGACAGAGAAGCAGAGCCAAACAATGCCAAGCTGTGCCAAACAGATCCTGTCACAGCCAGACAGAGCTAAACAGAGACAAACAGAGGGCGAATGAGCCAGAAAGAGCCTGGCACAGCCAAACAGAGCCTGGCAGAGCCGAATAGGGGCCGGAAGATCGAAATAGATCCAAACAGTGTCTGGTAGAGCCAAACAGACCAGAATAATGCCAGACCAATCCAAAGAGAAACAAACTGCGCCAAGCAGAGCGTCGCAGAACCAAACTGAGCCAAACAGAGCCTAACAGTGAGAAACAGAGCCATACAAAGCCATGCAGAGCCTAAAAGTGCCAAACAGAGCCTAAAAGAGCGAAACACTGCTAAACAGAGCCATGCAAAACCAAACAGAACAAAACAGAGCCAAACAGAGCCCGGCACAGCCAGACAGAGCTGATCAGAGGCAAAGAGAGCCAAACAGGGCAAAACAAAGCCAACCAGATCGAAACAGAGCCAAACAGATCCTAACAGAGCTGAACACCACTAATCGGGGCCATGCAGAACAAAACAGAACATGGCATTTCCAAACGGAGCCAAACAGAGCCTTTCAGAGCCAAAAGGAGCTTGGCGGAGCTGAACTGAGACAAACAGAGCCAAACAGATCCTGGCATTTCCAGACAGAACTAAACAGAGCTGCATGGAGCGAAACCAAGCCAAAGAGATCGAAACAGAGCCAAACAGAGCCTTGCAGTGCCAAACAGAGCGTTGCAGTGCCAAACAGAGCCAAACAGAGCCTGGCAGTGCCAGACAGCGGCAATAGTTGCCACACAGAGTCTGACAGAGCCGGAAAGAGCCTGGCAGAGCCAAACAGAGCCTGGCAGAGCCGAACAGAGCCTGCCAGATCCAAACAGAGCCAAACAGTGTCTGTTGGAGCCAAACAGACCAGACTAATGCCAGACCAATCCAAAGAGAAACAAACTGCGCCAAGCAGTGCGTCGCAGAACCAAACTGAGCCAAACAGAGCCTGACAGTGAGAAACAGAGCTATACAAAGTCAAGCGGAGCGTAGAAGCGCCAAACAGAAAACAAAATAGCCAAACACAGCTTAACACAGTCAAGCAAAACCAAACAGAACAAAGCAGAGCATGACATGTCCAAACAGAGCCAAGCAGAGCCTGAAAGAGAGAAACAGAGCCATGCAAAGCCAAACAGAGCATTAAAGCGCCAAACGGAGTCTAAAAGAGCGAATCACTGCTAGACAGAGCAAAGCAAAACCAAACGGAACAAAACAGAGCCAAACAGAGCCTGGCACAGCCAGACAGAGCTGATTAGATGCAAAGAGAGCAAACCAGGGCAAAACAAAGCCAACCAGATCGAAACAGAGCCAAACAGATCCTAACAGAGCTGAACACAGCTAATCGGAGCCATGCAGAACAAAACAGAACCTGGCATTTCCAAACAGAGCCAAACAGAGCCTTTCAGAGCCAAAAGGAGCTTGGCGGAGCTGAACTGAGACAAACAGAGCCAAACAGATCCTGGCATTTCCAGACAGAGCTAAACAGAGCTGCATGGAGCGAAACAAAGCCAAAGAGATCGAAACAGAGCCAAACAGAGCCTTGCAGTGCCAAACAGAGCGTTGCAGTGCCAAACAGAGCGAAACACAGTCTGGCGGTGCCAGACAGCGGCAATAGTTGCCACACAGAGTCTGACAGAGCCGGACAGAGCCTGGCAGAGCCAAACAGAGCCTGGCAGAGCCGAACAGAGCCTGCCAGATCCAAACAGAGCCAAACAGTGTCTGGTAGAGCCAAACAGACCAGAATAATGCCAGACCAATCCAAAGAGAAACAAACTGCGCCAAGCAGTGCGTCGCAGAACCAAACCGAGCCAAACAGAGCCTGACAGTGAGAAACAGAGCTATACAAAGTCAAGTGGAGCGTAGAAGCGCCAAACAGAAAACAAAATAGCCAAACACAGCTTAACACAGTCAAGCAAAACCAAACAGAACAAAGCAGAGCCTGAAAGAGAGAAACAGAGCCATGCAAAGCCAAACAGAGCATTAAAGCGCCAAACGGAGTCTAAAAGAGCGAATCACTGCTAGACAGAGCAAAGCAAAATCAAACGGAACAAAAACAGAGCCAAACAGAGCCTGGCACAGCCAGACAGAGCCGATCAGATACAAAGAGAGCAAAACAGGGCAAAACAAAGCCAACCAGATCGAAACAGAGCCAAACAGATCCTAACAGAGCTGAACACAGCTAATCGGAGCCATGCAGAACAAAACAGAACCTGGCATTTCCAAACAGAGCCAAACAGAGCCTTACAGAGCCAAAAGGAGCTTGGCGGAGCTGAGCAGAGCCAAACAGAGCCAAACAGATACTGGCACAGCCAGACAGAGTTAAACAGGGACAAACAGAGTGAGAATGAGCCAAACAGAGCCTGGCAGAGCCAAACAGATGCAAACAGAGCTGCATGGAGCGAAACCAAGCCAAAGAGATCAAAACAGAGCCAAACAGAGCCTTGCAGTGCCAAGCAGAGCCTTGCAGTGCCAAACAGAGCCTGCCAGAGCCAAACAGAGCCTGGCAGTGGCAAACAGAGCCAATAGGTGCCACACAGTCTGCCAGAGCCAGAAAGAGCCTGGCAGAGCCAAACAGAGCCTGGCTTTGCGGAACAGAGACTGCCAGATACAAACAGAGCCAAACAGTGACTGGTAGAGCCAAACAGACCAGAATAATGCCAGACCAATCCAAAGAGAAACAAACTGCACCAAGCAGTGCATCGCAGAACCAAACTGAGCCAAATAGAGCCTGACAGTGAGAAACAGAGCCATACAAAGCCAAGCAGAGCCTAAAAGCTCCAAACAGAGCCTAAAAGGGCGAAACACTGCTATACAGACCCAAGCAAAACCAAACAGAACAAAACAGAGCCAAACAGAGCCTGGCACAGCCAGACAGAGCTGATCAGAGGCAAAGAGAGCCAAACAGGGCAAAACAAAGCCAACCAGATTGAAACAGAGCCAAACAGATCCTAACAGAGCTGAACACAGCTAATCAGAGCCATGCAGAACAAAACACAGCCTGGCATTTCCAGACAGAGCCAAACAGAGCCTTTCAGAGCCAAAAGGAGCTTGGCGGAGTTGAACAAAGCCTGGTAGAGCCATGTAGACCCAAACAGTGCCATACAAATCCAAACAGAGCCAAAGAGAACCAAATTGAGCCAAACAGTTCCCTGCAGAATGAAATTGAGCCAAACAGTGGAAACAGTGTCAGAGTCAAAGAGAACCAACGAGTGCCAAACAGGGCTTAGCACAGCCAGATAGAGAGAAACAGAGCCAAACAGAGTAAAACAAAGCCAAACAGAGCCTAAAAGAGCGAAACAAGGCTAGACAGAGCCAAGCAAAACCAAACAGAACAAAACAGAGCCAAACAGAGCCTGGCAGTGCCAGACAGCACCAATAGTTGCCACACAGAGTCTACCAGAGCCGGAAAGAGCCTGGCAGAGTCAAACATAGCCTGGCAGAGCCGAACAGAGCCTGGCAGATCCAAAGAGAGCCAAACAGTGTCTGGTAGAGCCAAACAGACCAGAATAATGCCAGACCAATCCAAAGAGAAACCAACTGCGCCGAGCAGTGCGTCGCAGAACCAAACTGAGCCAAACAGAGCCTGACAGTGAGAAACAGAGCCATACAAAGCCAATCAGAACCTAAAAGCGCCAAACAGAGCCTAAAAGAGTGAAACACTGTTCAACAGAGCCAAGCAAAACCAAACTGAACAAAACAGAGCCAAAAAGAGCCTAGCAGAGCCAGACAGAGCTGATCAGAGGCAAAGAGAGCCAGACTGGGCAAAACAAAGCCAACCAGATCGAAACAGAGCCAAACAGATCCTAACAGAGCTGCACACAGCTAAACGGAGCCATGCAGAACAAAACAGAGCCTGACATTTCCAGACAGACTCAAACAGAGCCTTTCAGAGCCAAAAGGAGCTTGGCGGAGCAGAACAGAGCCAAACAGAGCCAAACAGAGCCTGGTAGAGCCAAGCAGACCCAGAGAGTGCCATACAAATCCAAACAGAGCCAAAGAGAACCAAATGAAGCCAAACAGTTCCTCGCAGAATGAAAATGAGCCAAGCAAAGCCATACAGAGCCAAACAGAGGAAACAGTGTCAAACAGAGACACAGAGAGCCAACAAGTGCCAATCTGGGCCTGGCACAGCCAGACAGAGCTAAACAGAGACAAACAGAGGGGGAATGAGCGAAACAGAGCCTGACAGAGCCAAACAGATGCAAAGAGAGCTGCATGGAGCGAAACCAAGCCAAAGAGATCGAAACAGACCCAAACAGAGCTTTGCAGTGCCAAACAGAGCCTTGCAGTGCCAAACAGAGCCAATAGGTGCCACAGAGAGTCTGCCAAAGCCAGAAAGAGCCTGGCAGAGCCAAACAGAGAACCAAATTGAGCCAAACTGTTCCTTGCAGATTGTAATTGAGCCAAGCCAAGCCATACAGAGCCAAACAGTGGAAACAGTGTCAAACAGAGTCAAAGAGAGCCAACTAGTGCCAAACAGGGCTTAGCACAGCCAGACAGAGCTGAACAGAGCCAAACAGAGTAAACCAAAGCCAAACAGATTGAAACAGAGCCAAAAAGAGCCTGGCAGGGCCAAACAGAGACAATGGGTGCAAAACAGAGCCTGGCAGAACTAAACAGAGCCAAACTGAGCAAATAGGAGCCTGTTAGAGCCAAACACAGCCTCCCAGAGCCATGTAGAGCCTACCAGTGCCAAACAAGGTGAAGCAGGGTCAAACAGCCAGACAGAGAAAGCAGAGCCAAACAATGCCAAGCAGTGCCAAACAGATCTTGGCACAGCCAGACAGAGCTAAACAGAGACAAACAGAGGGAGAATGAGCCAAACAGAGCCTGGCAGAGCCAAACAGATGCAAACAGATCTGCATGGAGTGAAACCAAGCCAAAGAGATCGAAACAGAGCCAAACAGAGCCTTGCAGTGCCAACAGAGCCTTGCAGTGCCAAACAGAGCCTGTCAGAGCCAAACAGAGCCTGGCAGTGCCAAACAGAGCCAATAGGTGCCACACAGAGTCTGCCAGAGCCAGAAAGATCCTGGCAGAGCCAAACAAAGCCAAACAGTGTCTGGTAAGGCCAAACAGACCAGAATAATGCCAGACCAATCCAAAGAGAAACAAACTGTGCCAAGCAGTGCGTCGCAGAACCAAACTGAGCCAAACAGAGCCTGACAGTGAGAAACAGAGCCATACAAAGCCAAACAGAGCATAAAAGAGATAAAACAGAGCCTTAAAGAGCGAAACACTGCTAAACAGAGCCAAGCAAAATAAACAGAACAAAACAGAGCCAAACAGAGCCTGGCACAGCCAGACAGAGCTGATCAGAGGCAAAGGGAGCCAAAAAGGGCAAAACAAAGCCAACCAGATCGAAGCAGAGCCAAACAGATCCAAACAGAGCTGAACACAGCTAAACGGAGCCATGCAGAAGAAAACAGAGCCTGACATTTCCAGACAGACCCAAACAGAGCCTTTCAGAGCCAAAAGGAGCTTGGCGGATCTGAACAGAGCCAGACAGATTCTGGTGGAGCCAAGCATACACAAACAGGGCCATACAAATCTAAACAGAGCCAAAGAGAACCAAATTGAGCCAAACTGTTCCTCGCAGATTGTAATTGAGCCAAGCCAAGCCATACAGAGCAAAACAGTGGAAACAGTGTCAAACAGAGTCAAAGAGAGCCAACTAGTGCCAAACAGGGCTTAGCACAGCCAGACAGAGCTGAACAGAGCCAAACAGAGTAAAACAAAGCCAAACAGATTGAAACAGAGACACAAAGAGCCTGGCAGGGCCAAACAGAGACAATGGGTGCAAAACAGAGCCTGGCAGAACTAAACAGAGCCAAACTGAGCAAATAGGAGCCTGTTAGAGCCAAACACAGCCTCCCAGAGCCATGTAGAGCCTACCAGTGCCAAACAAGGTGAAGCAGGGTCAAACAGCCAGACAGAGAAAGCAGAGCCAAACAATCCCAAGCAGTGCCAAACAGATCTTGGCACAGCCAGACAGAGCTAAACAGAGACAAACAGAGGGAGAATGAGCCAAACAGAGCCTGGCAGAGCCAAACAGATGCAAACAGATCTGCATGGAGTGAAACCAAGCCAAAGAGATCGAAACAGAGCCAAACAGAGCCTTGCAGTGCCAACAGAGCCTTGCAGTGCCAAACAGAGCCTGTCAGAGCCAAACAGAGCCTGGCAGTGCCAAACAGAGCCAATAGGTGCCACACAGAGTCTGCCAGAGCCAGAAAGATCCTGGCAGAGCCAAACAGAGCCTGCCAGAGCCGAACAAAGCCTGGCACAGCCAAACAGAGCCAAACAGTGTCTGGTAGAGCCAAACAGATCAGAATAATGCCAGACCAATCCAAATAGAAACTAACTGCGCCAAGCAGTGCGTCGCAGAACCAAACTGAGCGAAACAGAGCCTGGCAGAGAGAAACAGAGCCATATAAAGCCAAACAGAGCCTAAAAACGCCAAACTGAGCCTAAAAGAGTGAATCACTGCTAAACAGAGCCAAGCAAACCAAACAGAACAAAACAGAGCCAAACAGAGCCTGGCACAGCTAGACAGAGCTGATCAGAGACAAAGAGAGCCAAACAGGGCAAAACAAAGCCAACCAGATCGAAACAGAGCCAAACAGATCCTAACAGCTAAACGGAGCCATGCAGAACAAAACAGATCCTGAGGTTTCCAGACAGACCCAAACAGAGCCTTTCAGAGCCAAAAGGAGCTTGGCGGAGCTGAACAGAGCCAAACACAGCCTCCCAGAGCCATGTAGAGCCTACTAGTGCCAAACAAACAAAAGCAGGGTCAAACAGAGCCAAACAGAGAAAGCAGCGACAAACAGAGCCATACAATGCCAAGCAGTGCCAAACAGATCCTGGCACAGCCAGACAGAGCTAAATAGAGACAAACAGAGGGAGAATGAGCCAAACAGTGCCTTTCAGAGCCAAAAGGATCTTGGCAGAGCTGAACAGAGCCAAACAGAGCCGGGTAGAGCCTGGCAGACCCAAACAGTGCCATTCAAATCCAAACAGAGCCAAAGAGAACCAAATTGAGCCAAACACTTCCTTGCAGAATGAAATTGAGCCAAACAAAGCCATACAGAGCCAAACAGTGGAAACAGTGTCGAACAGAGACAAAGAGAGCCAATGAGTGCCAGACAGGGCCTGGCACAGCCAGACAGAGCTGAACAGAGCCAAACAGAGTAAAACAAAGCCAAACAGATTGAAACAGAGCCAAAAAGAACCTAGCAGGGCCAAACAGAGACAATGGGTGCAAAACAGAGCCTGGCAGAACTAAACAGAGCCAAACAGAGCAAATAGGAGCCTGTTAGAGCCTAGCACAGCCTCCAAGAACCATGTAGAGCCTACCAGTGCCAAGCAAACCAAAGCAAGGTCAAACAGCCAAACACAGGAAACAGAGGCAAACAATGCCACGCAGTGCCAAACAGATCCTGGCACAGCCAGACAGAGTTAAACAGAGACAAACAGAGGGAGAATGAGCCAACCAGAGCCTGGCAAAGTCAAACAGATTCTGGCAGAGCCAGAGAGAGCCACTCAGAGCCTAAAAGACCCAAACAGAGACAAACAGAGGAAACAGAGTCAAACAAAGCCAATCAGTGCCAAACAGAGCCTGGCACAGCTAGCCAGAGCTGAACTGAGCCAAACACAGCTGAATGGAGCGAAACCAAGCCAAAGAAATCGAAACAGAGCTAAACAGAATCTTGCACTGCCAAACAGAGCCAATAGGTGCCAAACAGAGCCTGCCAGAGCCAAACAGAGTCTGGCAGTGCCAAACAGAGCCAATAGGTGCGACACAGAGCCTTCCAGAGCCAAAAAGAGCCTGGCAGAGCCAAACAAAGCCAGGAAGAGCCATATAGAGCCAAACAGTGTCTGGTAGAGCCAAACTGACCAGAATAATGCTAGACCAATCCAATGAGAAACAAACTGAGCCAAACAGTGCATTGCAGAACCAAACTGGGCCAAACAGAGCCTGACAGAGAGAAATAGAGCCATACAGAGACAAACAGATCATGAAAGCGCCAAACGGAGCCTGAAAGAGCCAAACACTGCTAAACAAAGCCAGGCTAAACCAAACAGAACAAAACAGAGCCAAACAGAGCCTGGCACAGCTAGACAGAGCTGATCAAAGGCAAAGAGAGCCAAACAGGGCAAAAAAAAGCCAACCACATCGAAACAGAGCCAAACAGATCCTAAGAGAGCTGCACAAAGCAAAACGTAGCATGCAGAACAAAACAGTTCCTGACATTTCCAGACAGACCCAAACAGAGACTTTCAGAGCCAAAAGGAGCTTGGCCGAGCTGAACAGAGCCAAACAGAGCCAAACAGAGCCTGGTAGAGCCAAGCAGACCCAAAGAGTGCCTTACAAATCCAGACAGAGACAAAGAGAACCAAATCGAGCCAAACAGTTCCTCGCAGAATGAAATTGAGCCAAGCAAAGCCATACAGAGCCAAACAGATGAAAACAGAGCTGCATGGAGCGAAACCAAGCCACAGAGATTGAAACAGAGCCAAACAGAGCCTTGCAGTGCCAAACAGAGCCTTGCAGTTCCAAAAAGAGCCTGCCAGAGCCAGACAGAGCCTGGCAGTGCCAAACAGAGCCTGGCAGAGGTGAGCAGAGCCTTGCAGTGCCAAACAGAGCCTGCCAGAGCCAAACAGAGCCTGGCAGTGCCAAACAGAGCCAATAGGTGCCACACACAGTCTGCCAGAGCACGCAAGAGCCTGGCAGAGCCAAACAGAGCCTGGGAGAGCCGAACAGAGCTTGGCAGATCCAAACAGAGCCAAACAGTGTCTGGTACAGCCAAACAGACCAGAATAATGCCAGACCAATCCAAAGAGACACAAACTGCGCCAAGCAGTGCATCGCAGAACCAAACTGAGCCAAACAGAGCCTGACAGAGAGAAACAGAGCCATGCAAAGCCAAACAGAGCCTAAAAGCACCAAACAGAGCCTAAAAGAGTGAAACACTGCTAAACAGAGCCAAGCAAAACCAAACAGAAAAGACAGAGCCAAACAGAGCCCGGCACAGCCAGACAGAGCTGATCAGAGGCAAAGAGAGCCAAACAGGACAAAGCAAAGCCAACCAGATCGAAACAGATCCAAACAGATCCTAACAGATCTGAACTCAGATAATCAGAGCCATGCAGAACAAAACACAGCCTGGCACTTCCAGACAGGGCCAAACAGAGCCTTTCAAAGCCAAATGAAGCTTGGCAGAGCTGAACAGAGCCAGACAGAGCCTGGTAGAGCCAAGCAGACCCTAACAGTGCCATACAAATCCAAATAGAGCCAAAGAGAACCAAACTGAGCCAAACAGTTCCTCGCAGAATGAAATTGAGCCAAACAGAGCCTGGCAGAGCCAAAAAGGGAAAAGAAGAAACAAATAGAGCTTGGCAGAGCCAAACTGAGCCAAACAGAGCCAAACAGGCCCTCAGAGAGCCAAAAGGAGCCTGGCTGAGACACAAAGAGCCAAACAGAGCATGATAGAGCAACAGGGAGCAATACAGAGCCTAGTGAAGCCAGTCAGAGCGTGGCAGAGCCTGGCAGAGACAAACAGGGCCATACAGAGCCATGCAGAACCAAACAGAGCCAATCACAGCCTAACAGGCCCAAATAGTGACAAACAGAAGAAACAGAGTCAAACAGAGCCTGGCACAGCCAGACAGAGCTGAACAGAGCCAAACGGAGCAACACAAAGCCAAAGAGATTGAAACAGAGCCTGACAGAGCCTGGCAGTGCCATACAGTGCCCATGTGTGCCAAACAGAGCCTGCCAGAGCCAAAAGAGCCTGCTAGAGCCAAACAGAGTCACACAGTGTCTGCTAGAGCCACAAAGAACAGATCAATGCCAGACAAATCCAAAGAGAAACAAACTGGGCCAAACAGTGCCTCACAGAACCAAACTGAGCCAAACTGAGGCAAACAGAGCCAAACAGAGCCAAACAGAACCCAAAATAGCCAAACACAGCATAACACAGTCAAGCAAAACCAAACAGAACAAAGCAGAGCATGACATGTCCAAACAGAGCCAAACAGCGCCTGACAGAGAGAAACAGAGCCATACAAAGCCAAACAGAGCATTAAAGCGCCAAACGGAGCCTAAAAGAGCGAATCACTGCTAGACAGAGCCAAGCAAAACCAAACAGAACAAAACAGAGCCAAACAGAGCCTGGCACAGCCAGACAGAGCTGATCAGAGGCAAAGAGAGCCAAACAGGGCAAAACAAAGCCAACCAGATCGAAACAGAGCCAAACAGATCCTAACAGAGCTGAACACAGCTAAACGGAGCAAGGCAGAACAAAACAGAGATTGGCATTTCCAGACAGAGCCAAACAGAGCCTTTCAGTGCCAAAAGGATCTTGGCGGAGCTGAACAGAGCCAAACAGAGCCTAGTACAGCTTGGCAGACCCAAGCAGTGCCATACAAATCCAAACAGAGCCAAAGAGAACCAAAATGAGCCAAACACTTTCTCGCAGAATGAAATTGAGCCAAACAAAGCCATACAGAGCCAAACAGAGGAAACAGTGTCAAACAGAGACAAAGAGAGTCAACGAGTGCCAAACAGGGCTTAGCACAGCCAGAAAGAGCTGAACAGAGCCAAACAGAGCCAAACAGAGTAAAACGAAGCCAAACAGTTTGAAACAGAGCCAAAAAGAGCCTGCCAGGGCCAAACAGAGACAATGGGTGCAAAACAGAGCCTGGCAGAACTAAACAGAGCCAAACAGAGCAAATAGGAGCCTGTTAAAGCCAAACACAGCCTCCCAGAGCCATGTAGAGCCTACCAGTGCCAAACAAACTAAAGCAGGGTCAAACAGCCAAACAGAGAAAGCAGAGATAAACAGAGCCAAACAATGCCAAGCATTGCCAAACAGATCCTGGCAAAGCCAGACTGAGCTAAACAGAGACAAACAGAGGGAGAATGAGCCAACCAGAGCCTGGCAGAGTCAACCAAACTCTGGCAGAGCCAGAGAGAGCCACTCAGAGCTTAAAAGACCCAAACAGAGACAAACAGAGGAAACAGAGTCAAACAACGCAAACAAAGCCAATCAGTGCCAAACAGAGCCTGGCATAGCTAGCCAGAACTGAACTGAGCCAAACACAGCTGAATGGAGCGAAACCAAGACAATGAAATCGAAACAGAGCTAAACAGAGCCTTGCACTGTGAAACAGAGCCAATAGGTGCCAAACAGAGCCTGCCAGAGCCAAACAGAGTCTGGCAGTGCCAAACAGAGCCAATAGGTACCACACAGAGCCTTCCAGAGCCAAAAAGAGCCTGGTAGAGCCGAACAGAGCCAGGAAGAGCCATATAGAGCAAATCAGTGTCTGGTAGAGCCAAACAGACCAGAGTAATGCCAGACCAATCCAAAGAGAAACAAACTGAGCCAAATAGTGCGTTGCAAAACCAAACTGAGCCAAACAGAGCCTGACAGAGAGAAACAGAGCCATACAGAGGCAAGCAGAGCATTAAAGCACCAAACGGAGCCTAAAAGAGCCAAACACTTCTAAACAGCCAAGCTAAACCAAACAGAACAAAACAGAGCCAAACAGAGCCTGGCACAGCCAGACAGAGCTGATCAGAGGCAAAGAGAGCCAAACAAGGAAAAAAAAAAAACCAACCAGATCGAAACAGAGCCAAACAGATCCTAAGAGAGCTGCACACAGCTAAACGGAGCCATGCAGAACAAAACAGGGCCTGACATTTCCAGACATACCCAAACAGAGCCTTTCAGAGCCAAAAGGATCTTGGCGGAGCTGAACAGAGCCAAACAGAGTGAAACAGAGCCAAACAGAGCCTGGTAGAGCCAAGCAGACAAAAACAGTGCCATACAAATCCAAACAGAGCCAAAGAGAACTAAATTGAGCCAAACAGTTCCTTGCAGAATGAAATTGAGCCAAGCAAAGCCATACAGAGCCAAATAGTGGAAACAGTGTCAAACAGAGACAAAGAGGGCCAATGAGTGCCAAACAGGGCCTGGCACAGCCAGACAGAGCTGAACAGAGCCAAACAGAGCCAAACAGAGTAAAACAAAGCCAAACAGATTGAAACAGAGCCAAAAAGAGCCTAGCAGGCCCAAACAGAGACAATGGGTGCAAAACAGAGCCTGGCGGAACTAAACAGAGCCAAACAAAGCAAATAGGAGCCTGTTAGAGCCAAACACAGCCTCTCAGAGCCATGTAGAGCCTACCAATGCCAAACAAACCGAAGCAGGGTCAAACAGCCAGACAGAGAAAGCAGAGCCAAACAATGCTAAGCAGTGCCTAACAGATCCTGGCACAGCCAGACAGAGCTAAACAGAGGCAAACAGAGGGAGAATGAGCCAAACAGAGCCTGGCAGAGCCAAACAGATGCAAACAGAGCTGCATGGAGCGAAACCAAGCCAATGAGATCAAAACAGAGTCAAACAGAGCCTTGCAGTGCCAATCAGAACCTGCCAGAACCAGATAGAGCCTTGCAGTGCCAAACAGAGCCTGCCAGAACCAAACAGAGCCTGGCAGTGCCAAACAGAGCCAATAGGTGCCACACAGTGTCTGCCAGAGCCAGAAAGAGCCTGGCAGAGCCAAACAGAGCCTGCCAGAGCCAAACAGAGTCTGGCAGTGCCAGACAGAGCCAATAGGTGCCACACAGAGTCTGCCAGAGCCAGAAAGAGCTTGGCAGAGCCAAACAGAGCCTGGCAGAGCTGAACAGAGCCTGGCAGAGCCAAGCAGAGCCAAACAGTGCCATACAAATCCAAACAGAGCCAAAGAGAACCAAATCGAGCCAAACAGTTCCTCGCAGAATGAAATTGAGCCAAGCAAAGCCATACAGAGCCAAACAGAGGAAACAGTGTCAAACAGAGACAAAGAGAGCCAACGAGTGCCAAACAGGGCCTAGCACAGTCAGACAGAGCTGAACAGAGCCAAACAGAGCCAAACAGAGTAAAACAAAGCCAAACAGATTGAAACAGAGACAAAAAGAGCCTGGCAGGGCAACACAAAGACAATGGGTGCAAAACAGAGCCTGGCAGAACTAATCAGAGCCAAACAGAGCAAATAGGAGCTTGTTAGAGCCACACAGAGCCTCCCAGAGCCATGTAGAGCCTACCAGTGACAAACAAACCAAAGCAGGGTCAAACAGCCAAACAGAGACAGCAGAGACGAACAGAGACAAACAATGCCAAGCAGTGCCAACAGATCCTGGTACAGCCAGACAGAGCTAAACAGAGACAAACAGAGGGAGAATGAGAAAAACAGAGCCTGGTAGAGCCAAACAGATGCAAACAGTGCCATCCAAATCCAAACAGAGCAAAAAGGAACCAAACAGAGCGTCGCAGAGTGAAACAGAGCAAAAGAGAGCCGTGCACATGCAAAAATGGCCAGAAAGAGCTAAACAGAAACAAACAGAGCCAAACAGAGCCAAGCAGAGCCTGGCAGAGCCAAACAGAGGCTTGAAGAGCCAAACAGATACTGGCTGAGCCACACAGAGCCTGGCAGAGCCAAAAAGGGAAAAGAAGAAACAAATAGAGCCTGGCAGAGCCAAACTGAGCCAAACAGAGCCAAACAGGCCCTCGGAGAGCCAAAAGGAGCCTGGCTGAGCCACACAGAGCCAAACAGAGCATGATAGAGCCAAAGGGAGCAATACAGAGCCTAGTGAAGCCAGTCAGAGCCTGGCAGAGCCTGGCAGAGACAAACAAGACCATACAGAGCCATGCAGAACCAAACAGAGCCAATCCGAGCCAAACAGATCCTAAAGGAGACAATCACAGCTTAACAGAGTCAAGCAAAACCAAACAGAACAAATCAGAGCATGACATGTCCAAACAGAGCCAAACAGAGCCTGACAGAGAGAAACAGAGCCATACAAAGCCAAAAAGAGCCTAAAAGCGCCAAACGGAGCCTAAAAGAGCGAATCACTGCTAGACAGAGCCACGCAAAACCAAACAGAACAAATCAGAGCATGACATGTCCAAACAGAGCCAAACAGAGCCTGACAGAGAGAAACAGAGCCATACAAAGCCAAAAAGAGCCTAAAAGCGCCAAACGGAGCCTAAAAGAGCGAATCACTGCTAGACAGAGCCAAGCAAAACCAAACAGAACAAAACAGAGCCAAACAGAGCCTGGCACAGCCAGACAGATCTAGTCAGAGGCAAAGAGAGCCAAACAGGGCAAAACAAAGCCAACCAGATCGAAACAGAGCCAAACAGATCCTAACAGAGCTGAACACAGCTAAACGGAGCCATGCAGCACATAACAGAGCCTGGCATTTCCAGACAGAGCCAAACAGAGACTTTCAGAGTCAAAAGGAGCTTGGCCGAGCTGAACAGAGCCAAACAGAGCCTGGTAGAGCCAAGCAGACCCAAACAGTGCCATACAAATCCAAACAGAGCCAAAGAGAACCAAATTGAGCCAAACAGTTCCTCGCAGAATGAAATTGAGCCAAACAAAGCCATACAGAGCCAAACAATGGAAACAGTGTCAAACAGAGACAAAGAGAGCCAACAAGTGCCAAACAGGGCTTAGCACAGCCAGACAGAGCTCAACAGAGCCAAACAGAGTAAAACAGAGTAAAATGAAGCCAAACAGATTGAAACAGAGACAAAAAGAGCCTGGCAGGGCAAAGCAAAGACAATGGGTGCAAAACAGAGCCTGGCAGAATGGAACAGAGCCAAACAGAGCAAATAGGAGCCTGTTAGAGCCAAACACAGCCTCCCAGAGCCAAGTAGAGCCTACCAGTGCCAAACAAACCAAAGCAGGGTCAAACAGCCAAACAGAGAAAGCAGAGACAAACAGAGCCAAACAATGCCAAGCAGTGCCAAACAGATCCTGGCACAGCCAGACAGAGCTAAACAGAGACAAACAGAGGGAGAATGAGCCAACCAGAGCCTGGCAGAGTCACACAGATTCTGGCAGAGCCAGAGAGAGCCACTCAGTGCCTAAAAGACCCAAACAGAGACAAACAGAGGAAACAGAGTCAAACAAAGCCAATCAGGGCCAAACAGAGCCAAACAGAGTAAAACAAAGTCAAACAGATTGAAACAGAGCCAAAAAGAGCCTAGCAGGCCCAAACAGAGTCAATGGGTGCAAAGCAGAGCCTGGTAAGACTAAACAGAGCCAAACAGAGCAAATAGGAGCCTGTTAGAGCCAAACACAGCCTCCCAGAGCCATGTAGAGCCTACCAGTGACAAACAAACCAAAGCAGGGTCAAACAGCCAAACAGAGAAAGCAGAGACAGACAGAGCCAAACAATACCAAGCAGTGCAAAACAGATCCTGGTACAGCCAGACAGAGCTAAACAGAGACAAACAGAGGGAGAATGAGCCAAACAGAGTCTGCCAGAGCCAAACAGATGCAAACAGTGCCATCCAAATCCAATCAAAGAAAAAAGGAACCAAACAGAGCATTGCAGAGTGAAACAGAGCAAAAGAGAGCCTTGCACGCGCAAAGAGGGCCAGAAAGAGCAAAACAGAAACAAACAGAGCCAAACAGAGCCAAGCAGAGCCTGGCAGAGCCAATCAGAGGCTTGAAGAGCCAAACAGATACTGGCTGAGCCAAACAGAGCCTGGTAGAGCCAAAAAGGGAAAAGAAGAAACAAATAGAGCTTGGCAGAGCCAAACTGAGCCAAACTGAGGCAAACTGGCCCTCGGAGAGCCAAAAGGAGCCTGGCTGAGACACACAGAACCAAACAGAGCATGATAGAGCAACAGGGAGCAATACAGAGCCTAGTGAAGCCAGTCAGAGCTTGGCAGAGCCTGGCAGAGACAAACAGGGCCATACAGAGCCATGCAGAACCAAACAGAACCTTAGAGAGCCAAACACAGCTAAACAGAGTCAAGCAAAACCAAAGAGAACAAAGCAGAGCCTGACATGTACAAACAGAGCCAAAAAATGCCAATCAGTGCCAAACAGATCCTGGCACAGCCAGCCAGAGCTAAACAGAGACAAACAGAGGGAGAATGAGCCAAACAGAGCCTGGCAGAGCCAAACAGATGCAAACAGAGCTGCATGGAATGAAACCAAGCCAAAGAGATCGAAACAGAGCCAAACAGAGCCTTGCAATGCCCAACAGAGCCTTGCAGTGCCAAACAGAGCCTGCCAGAGCCAAACAGAGCAACTAGGTGCCACACAGAGTCTGCCAGAGCCAGAAAGAGCCTGCAGAGCCAAACAGAGCCTGGCAGAGCCAAACAGAGTCTCACAGTGTCAAACAGAGCCAATAGGTGCCACACAGAGATAAAGACAAAACAAAACTGCGGATGCTGGAAATCCAAAACAAAAACAGAATTACCTGGAAAAACTCAGCAGGTCTGGCAGCATCGGCGGAGAAGAAAAGAGTTGACGTTTCGAGTCCTCATGACCCTTCGACAGAACGAGTTCTGTCGAAGGGTCATGAGGACTCGAAACGTCAACTCTTTTCTTCTCCGCCGATGCTGCCAGACCTGCTGAGTTTTTCCAGGTGCCACACAGAGTCTGCCAGAGCCTGAAAGAGCCTGGCAGAGCCAAACAGAGCCTGGCAGAGCCGAACAGGGCCATACAGAGCCATGCAGAACCAAACAGAGCCAATCAGAGCCTAACAGACCCAAACAGAGACAAACAGAAGAAACAGAGTCAAACAGATCCAAACAAAGCCAATCAGTATCAAACAGAGCCTGGCACAGCCACACAGCTGATCATAGCCAGACGGAGCAACACAAAGCCAAAGAGATTGAAACAGAGCCTGACAGAGCCTGGCAGTGCCATACAGTGCCCATGTGTGCCAAACAGACCCTGCCAGAGCCAAAAGAGCCTGGCAGAGCCTAAAAGAGCGAAACACTGCTAGACAGAGCCAAGCAAAACCAAACAGAACAAAACAGAGCCAAACAGAGCCTGGCACAGCCAGACAGAGCTGATCAGAGCCAAAGAGAGCCAAACAGGGCAAAACAAAGCCAACCAGATCGAAACAGAGCCAACCAAATCCTAACAGAACTGAACACAGCTAAACGGAGACATGCATATCAAAACAGAGCCTGGCATTTCCAGACAGAGCCAAACAGAGCCTTTTAGAGCCAAAAGGAGCTTGGCCGAGATGAACAGAGCCAAACAGAGCCTGGTAGAGCCAAGCAGACCCAAACAGTGCCATACAAATCCAAACAGAGCCAAAGAGAACCAAATTGAGCCAAACAGCTCCTCGCAGAATGAAATTGAGCCAAACAAAGCCATACAGAGCTAAACAGTGGAAACAGAGTCAAACATAAACAAAGAGAGCCAACGAGTGCCAAACAGGGCCTGGCACAGCCAGACAGAGCGGAACAGAGCCAAACAGAGTAAAATGAGGCCAAACAGATTGAAACAGAGCGAAAAAGAGCCTGGCAGGGCCAAACAGAGACAATGGGTACCAAACAAAGCCTGGCAGAGCTAAACAGAGCCAGACAGAGCAAATAGGAGCCTGTCAGAGCCTACCAGTGCCAACCAAAGTGAAGCGGAGTCAAACAGCCAGACAGAGAAAGCAAAGACAAACAGAGCCAAACATAGCCAAGCAGTGCCAAACAGACCCTGACACAGCCAGACAGAGCTGAACAGAGACAAAGAAAGGGAGAATGAGACAAAAAAAGCCTGGCAGAGCCAAACAGATGCAAACAGTGCCATCCAAATCCAAACACAACCAAAGGGAACCAAACAGAGCCTCACAGAGTGAAACAGAGCAAAGGAGTGCATTGCATGTGCAAACTGAGCTAAACAGAACCAAACAGAGCCAAGCAAAGCCAAGCAGAGCAGGCAGAGCCAAACAGAGTCTGGAAGAGCCAAACAGATACTGGCAGAGCCAAACAGAGCCTGGCAGAGACAAACAGGGACAAGCAGAAACAAACAGAGCCTGGCAGAGCCAAACAGAGCCAACCAGAGCCAAAAAGAGCTAAACAGAACCAAACAGAGCCAAACAGAGCCATGCAGAGCCTGGCAGAGCCAAACAGGGGCTGGAAGAACCAAAGAGATACTGGCAGAACCAATCAGAGCCTGCCAGAGCCAAACAGGGACAAGCAGAAAGAAAGAGAGTCTGGCAGTGCGAAAATGAGCCAAACAGAACCAAACAGGGCCTTGGAGGGCCAAAACGAGCTTGAAAGAGCCACACAGAGCCAATCAGGAGCGTGGTACAGACAAAGAGAGCCAGACAGAGGCTGGCAAAGACAGTTAGAGCCTGGCAGAGCCTGGCAGAGGCAAACGGGGCCAAACAGAGCCATGCAGAACCAAACAGAGCCACTCAGAGCGTAACAGAACCAAACAGAGCCTGCTAGAGCCAAAAAGAGCCAGGCAGAACCAAACAGAGCCTGCTAGAGCCAAAAAGAGCCTGGCAGAGCCAAACAGAGCCCAACAGTGTCTGGTAGAGCCAAACAGAACAGAACAATGCCAGACAAATCCAAAGAGAAATAAATTGCGCCAAACAGTGCCTCGCAGAACCAAACTGAGCCAAACAGAGCCTGACAGAGCCAAACAGAGCCATACAGAGCCAAACAGTGCCTGACAGAGCCAAACAGAGCCTAAAGGAGGCAAGCACAGCTCAACAGAGCCATGCAAATACAATACAGAGCATGACATGTCCAAGCAGAGCCAAACAGAGCCAAACAGAGCTTGGCACAGCCAGACAGAGCTGATCAGGGCCAAAGAGAGCAAACAGGGCAAAACAAAGCCAAACAGATCGAAACAGAGCCAAAAAGATCCTAACAGAGCTGAACACAGCTAAATAGAGCCAAGCAGAACAAAACAGAGCCTGGAATGTCCAGACAGAGTCAAACAGAGCCTTTCAGAGCCAAAAGGAGCTTGGCGTAGCTGAACAGAGACAAACAGAGCCAAACTGAGCCTGGTAGAGCCAAGCAGATCCAAACAGTGCCATACAAATCCAAACAGAGCCAAAGAGAACCAAGTTGAGCCAAACAGTTCCTCGCAGAATGAAAGTGAGCCAAGCAAAGCCATACAGAGCCAAACAGTGGAAAAAGAGTCAAGCAAAGACAAAGTGAGCCAACGAGTGCCAAACAGGGCCTGGCACAGCCAGCCAGAGCAGAACAGAGCCAAACAGAGCCATACAGAGTAAAACTAAGCCAAACAGATTGAAACGGAGCCAAACACAGCCTTGCAGGGCCAAACAGAGACAATGGGTGCCAAACAGAGCCTGGGAGACCACAACAGAGCCAGTAGAACAAATAGGAGCCTGGCACAGCCAAACACAGTCTCCCAGAACCATGTCGGGATCTTAACAGTGCCAAACAAAGCGAAGCAGAGACAAACAGCCAAACAGAGAAAGGAGCGACAAACAGAGGCAAACATAGCCAAGCAGTGCCAAACAAATCCTGGCACAGCCAGACAGAGCTGAACAGAGACAAACAGAGGGAGAATGAGCCTAACAGAGCCTGGCAGAGCCAAACAGATGCAAGCAGCGCCATCCAAATCCAAACAGAGCCAAAGGGAACCAAACAGAGCATCA
This sequence comes from Isurus oxyrinchus, assembly GCA_026770705.1. Taxonomy (NCBI): domain Eukaryota; kingdom Metazoa; phylum Chordata; class Chondrichthyes; order Lamniformes; family Lamnidae; genus Isurus; species Isurus oxyrinchus. The sequence goes on along the minus strand of JANJGN010001374.1, from coordinate 78,895 downwards.
CAGAGTGAAACAGAGCCAAAGAGAGCTTCGCATGTGCAAACAGAGCCAAAAAGAGCTAAAGAGAACCAGACAGAACCAAACAGAGCCAATCAGAGCCTCACACACACAAACGGAGACAAACAGAGCAAACACAGTCAAACAGAGCCAATCAAAGCCAATCAGTGCAAAACAGAGCCTGGCACAGCCAGACAGAGCTGAACGGAGCTGAACAGAGCCAAATGGAGCAAAACAAAGCCAACGGGATCGAGACAGAACCAAACAGCGCCTTGCAGTGCCCAACAGAGCCAATAGGTGCCCAACAGAGCCTGCCTGAGCCAGAAAGAGCTTGGCAGAGCCAAACAGAGCCTGGCAGGGCCATGCAGAGACAATGGATGCCATACAGAGCCTGGTAGAGCTAAACAGAGCCAGACAGAGCAAATAGGAGCCTGTCAGAGCAAAACACAGCCTCCTAGGGCCATGTAGAGACTACCAGTGCCAAACAAAGTGAAGCCGAGTCAAACAGCCAAACAGACAAAGCAGAGACAAACAGAGACAAACATAGCCAAGCAGTGCCAAACTAATCCTGACACAGCCAGACAGAGCTGAACAGAGACAAACAGAGGGAGAATAGAGCTAAACAGAGCCTGGCAGAGCGAAACAGATGCAAACAGGGCCAAACAAATCCAAACAGAGCCAAAGGGAACCAAACAGAGCATCGCAGAGTGGAACAGAGCAAAAGAGACCCTTGCATGTGCAAACAGAGCCAAAAAGAGCTAGACAGAACCAAACACATTCAAACAGAGGCTGGAAGAGCCAAACAGATACTGGCAGAGCCAAACAGAGCCTGCCAGAGCCAGACAGAGCCAATCAGAGCCTAACACACACAAATGGAGACAAACAGAGGAAACAAGTCCAACAAAGCCAATCAAAGCCAATCAATGCCAAACAGAGCCTGGCACAGCCAGAGAGAGCTGAACGGAGCTGAACAGAGCCAAATGGAGCAAAACAAAGCCAAAGAGATCAAAACGGAGCCAAGCAGAGCCTTGCAGTGCCCAACAGAGCCTGCCAGAGCCAGAAAGAGCCTGGCAGAGCCAAACAGAGCCATGCAGAGCCAAACAGAGCCCAACAGTGTCTAACAGAGCCAGACAGAACAGGACAATGCCAGACAAATCCAAAGGTAAACAAACTGGGCCAAACAGAGCCTCGCAAATCCAAACGGAGCCAAACAGAGCCTGACAGAGCAAAACAAAGCCATACAGAGGCAGACAGAGCCAGACGGAGCCTAATGGAGCCAAACCCAGCTAAACAGATTCAAGTAGAACCAAACAGAACAAAACAGAGCCTGACATATCCAAACAGAGCCTGGCACAGCTAGACAGAGCTGATCAGAGCCAAAGAGAGCCAAATAGGGCAACACAAAGCCAAACAGATTGAGACAGAGGCAAACAGAGCCTAACAGATCTGAACACAGCTAAACAGAGCCAAGTAGAATGAACCAGAGCCTGGCATGTCCAGACAGAGCCAAACAGAGCCTTTCAGAGCCAAAAGGAGCTTGGCGGAGCTGAACAGAACCAAACAGAGCCAAACAGATCCTGGTAGAGTCAAGCAGACACAAACAGGGCCAGATAAATACAAACAGAGCCAAAGAGAACTAAATTGAGCCAAACAGTTCCTCGCAGAATGAAACTGAGCCAAGCAAAGCCATACAGAGCCAAACAGTGGAAACAGTGTCAACCAGAGGCAAAGAGAGCCAACGAGTGCCAAACAGGACCTGGCACAGCCAGACAGAGCTGAACAGAGCCAAACAGACCAAACAGAGTACAACAAAGCCAAACAGATTGAAACAGAGCCAAAAAAAGCCTGGCAGGGCCAAACAGAGACAATGGGGGCCAAACAGAGCCTGGTAGAGCTAAACAGAGCCAGACAGCGCAAATTGGAGCCTGTCAGATCCAAACACAGCCTCCCAGAACCATGTAGAGCCTACCAGTGCCAAACAAAGCAGAGTCAGACAGCCAAACAGAGAACGCAGAGATAAACAGAGCCAAACATAGCCAAGCAGTGCCAAACAGATCCTGACACAGCCAGACAGAGCTGAACAGAGACAAAGAAAGGGAGAATGAGCCTAACAGAGCCTGGCAGAGCCATACAGATGCAAACAGTGCCATCCAAATCCAAACACAGCCAAAGGGAACCAAACAGAGCCTCGCAGAGTGAAACAGAGCAAAGGAGTGTCTTCCATGTGCAAACTGAGCTAAACAGAAGCAAACAGAGCCAAACAAAACCAAGCAGAGCGAACAGAGCCAAACAGAGTCTGACAGAGCCAAACAGATACTGGCAGAGCCAAACAGAGCCTGGCAGAGCCAAACAGGGACAAACTGAGGCCAACAGAGCCAAACAGGGCCTTGGAGGGCCAAAGCGAGACTGAAAGAGCCACACAGAGTCAATCAGGAGCATGGCACAGCCAAAGAGAGCCAAACAGAGCCTGGCAAAGATAATCAGAGCCTGGCAGAGCCTGGCAGAGCCAAACAGGGCCAAACAGGGCCATGCAGAACCAAACCGAGCCAATCAGAGCCTAACAGAACCAAACAGAGATAAACAGAGACAAACAGAGCCAAACAAAGCCAATCAGTGCCAAATAGAGTGTGGCACAGACAGACAGGGCTGAGCAGAGCCAAACAAAGCAAAGAAAAGCCAAAGAGATCGGAACAGAGCCTGACAGAGCCTGGCAGTGCCAATAGGACCCAAATATAGCCTGCTAGAGCCAAAAAGACCTGGCAGAGCCAAACTGTGTCTGGTAGAGCCAAACAGAACAGAACAATGCCAGACAAATCCAAAGAGAAATAAACTGCGCCAAACAGTGCCTCGCAGAACCAAAAAGATCCAAACAATGCCTGGTAGAGCCAAACAGAGCCTAAAAGAGGCAAACACAGCTCAACAGAGCCATGCGAAACCAATACAGAGCCTGACATGTCCAAACAGAGCCAAACAGAGCCAAACAGAGCCTGGCACAGCCAGACAGAGCTGATCAGAGCCAAAGAGAGCCAAACAGGGCAAAACAAATCCAAACAGATTGAAACAGAGCCAGACAGAGCCTAACAGAGCTAAACACAGCTCAACAGAGCCTGGCAGAGCCTGGCAGAGGCAAACAGGGCCAAACAGAGCCATGCAGAACCAAACAGAGCCACTCAGAACGTAACAGAACCAAACAGAGCCTGCTAGAGCCAAAAGGAACCTGGCAGAGCCAACACAGCTAAACAGTATCTGGTAGAGCCAAACAGAACAGAACAATGCCAGACAAATCCAAAGAGAAATAAATTGCGCCAAACAGTGCCTCGCAGAACCAAACTGAGCCAAACAGAGCCTGACAGAGCCAAACAGAGCCATACAGAGCCAAACAGTGCCTGGTAGAGCCAAACAGAGCCTAAAAGAGGCAAACACAGCTCAACAGAGCCATGCAAATCCAATACAGAGCATGACATGTCCAAACAGAGCCAAACAGAGCCTGGCACAGCCAGACAGAGCTGAGCAGAGCCAAACAGGGCAAAACAAAGCCAAACAGATCGAAACAGAACGAAACAGATCCTAACAGAGCTGAACACAGCTAAATAGAGCCAAGCAGAACAAAACAGAGCCTGGCATGTCCAGACAGAGTCAAACAGAGCCTTTCAGAGCCAAAAGGAGCTTGGCGGAGTTGAACAGAGACAAACAGAGCCAAACTGAGCCTGGTAGAGCCAAGCAGATCCAAACAGTGCCATACAAATCCAAACAGAGCCAAAGAGAACCAAGTTGAGCCAAACAGTTCCTCGCAGAATGAAAGTGAGCCAAGCAAAGCCATACAGAGCCAAACAGTGGAAAAAGAGTCAAGCAAAGACAAAGTGAGCCAACGAGTGCCAAACAGGGCCTGGCACAGCCAGCCAGAGCAGAATAGAGCCAAACAGAGCCATACAGAGTAAAACTAAGCCAAACAGATTGAAACGGAGCCAAACACAGCCTTGCAGGGCCAAACAGAGACAATGGGTGCCAAACAGAGCCTGGGAGACCACAACAGAGCCAGTAGAACATATAGGAGCCTGTCACAGCCAAACACAGTCTCCCAGAACCATGTCGGGATCTTAAAAGTGCCAAACAAAGCGAAGCAGAGACAAACAGCCAAACAGAGAAAGGAGCGACAAACAGAGACAAACATAGCCAAGCAGTGCCAAACAAATCCTGGCACAGCCAGACAGAGCTGAACAGAGACAAACAGAGGGAGAATGAGCCTAACAGAGCCTGGCAGAGCCAAACAGATGCAAGCAGCGCCATCCAAATCCAAACAGGGCCAAAGGGAACCAAACAGAGCATCACAGAGTGAAACAGAGCCAAAGAGAGCCTCGCATGTGCAAACAGAGCCAAAAAGAGCTAAAGAGAACCAGACAGAACCAAACAGAGCCAAGCAGAGCCTGGCAGAGCCAGACAGAGCCAATCAGAGCCTCACACACACAAACGGAGACAAACAGAGCAAACACAGTCAAACAAAGCCAATCAGTGCAAAACAGAGCCTGGCACAGCCAGACAGAGCTGAACGGAGCTGAACAGAGCCAAATGGAGCAAAACAAAGCCAACGGGATCGAGACAGAACCAAACAGCGCCTTGCAGTGCCCAACAGAGCCAATAGGTGCCCAACAGAGCCTGCCTGAGCCAGAAAGAGCCTGGCAGAGCCAAACAGAGCCTGGCAGGGCCATGCAGAGACAATGGATGCCATACAGAGCCTGGTAGAGCTAAACAGAGCCAGACAGAGCAAATAGGAGCCTGTCAGAGCAAAACACAGCCTCCCAGAGCCATGTAGAGCGTACCAGTGCCAAACAAAGCGAAGCCGAGTCAAACAGCCAAACAGACAAAGCAGAGACAAACAGAGACAAACATAGCCAAGCAGTGCCAAACTAATCCTGGCACAGCCAGACAGAGCTGAACAGAGACAAACAGAGGGAGAATGGAGCTAAACAGAGCCTGGCAGAGCCAAACAGATGCAAACAGGGCCAAACAAATCCAAACAGAGCCAAAGGGAACCAAACAGAGCATCGCAGAGTGGAACAGAGCAAAAGAGACCCTTGCATGTGCAAACAGAGCCAAAAAGAGCTAGACAGAACCAAACACATCCAAACAGAGCCTGCCAGAGCCAGACAGAGCCAATCAGAGCCTAACACACACAAAAGGAGACAAACAGAGGAAACAAGTCCAACAAAGCCAATCAAAGCCAATCAATGCCAAACAGAGCCTGGCACAGCCAGAGAGAGCTGAACGGAGCTGAACAGAGCCAAATAGAGCAAAACAAAGCCAAAGAGATCGAAACGGAGCCACGCAGAGCCTTGCAGTGCCCAACAGAGCCTTGCAGTGCCCAACAGAGCCTGCCAGAGCCAGAAAGAGCCTGGCAGAGCCATACAGAGCCATGCAGAGCCCAACAGTGTCTAATAGAGCCAGACAGAACAGGACAATGCCAGACAAATCCAAAGGTAAACAAACTGGGCCAAACAGAGCCTCGCAAAACCAAACGGAGCTAAACAGAGCCTGACAGAGCAAAACAATGCCATACAGAGGCAGACAGAGCCAGACGGAGCCTAATGGAGCCAAACCCAGCTAAACAGATTCAAGTAGAACCAAACAGAACAAAACAGAGCCTGACATATCCAAATAGAGCCAAACAGAGCCTGGCACAGCTAGACAGAGCTGATCAGAGCCAAAGAGAGCCAAATAGGGCAAAACAAAGCCAAACAGATTGAGACAGAGGCAAACAAAGCCTAACAGATCTGAACACAGCTAAACAGAGCCAAGTAGAATGAACCAGAGCCTGGCATGTCCAGACAGAGCCAAACAGAGCCTTTCAGAGCCAAAAGGAGCTTGGCGGAGCTGAACAGAACCAAACAGAGCCAAACAGATCCTGGCAGAGCCAAGCAGACACAAACAGGGCCAGATAAATACAAACAGAGCCAAAGAGAACTAAATTGAGCCAAACAGTTCCTTGCAGAATGAAACTGAGCCACGCAAAGCCATACAGAGCCAAACAGTGGAAACAGTGTCAACCAGAGGCAAAGAGAGCCAACGAGTGCCAAACAGGACCTGGCACAGCCAGACAGAGCTGAACAGAGCCAAACAGACCAAACAGAGTACAACAAAGCCAAACAGATTGAAACAGAGCCAAAAAAAGCCTGGCAGGGCCAAACAGAGACAATGGGGGGCCAAACAGAGCCTGGCAGAGCTAAACAGAGCCAGACAGCGCAAATTGGAGCCTGTCAGATCCAAACATAGCCTCTCTGAACCATGTAGAGCCTACCAGTGCCAAACAAAGCAGAGTCAGACAGCCAAACAGAGAAAGCAGAGACAAACAGAGCCAATCATAGCCAAGCAGTGCCATCAGATCCTGACACAGCCAGACAGAGCTGAACAGAGACAAAGAAAGGGAGAATGAGCCTAACAGAGCCTGGCAGAGCCATACAGATGCAAACAGTGCCATCCAAATCCAAACACAGCCAAAGGGAACCAAACAGAGCCTCGCAGAGTGAAACAGAGCAAAGGAGTGTCTTCCATGTGCAAACTGAGCTAAACAGAAGCAAACAGAGCCAAACAAAACCAAGCAGAGCGAACAGAGCCAAACAGAGTCTGACAGAGCCAAACAGATACTGGCAGAGCCAAACAGAGCCTGGCAGAGCCAAACAGGGACAAACTGAGGCCAACAGAGCCAAACAGGGCCTTGGAGGGCCAAAGCGAGACTGAAAGAGCCACACAGAGTCAATCAGGAGCATGGCACAGCCAAAGAGAGCCAAACAGAGCCTGGCAAAGATAATCAGAGCCTGGCAGAGCCTGGCAGAGCCAAACAGAGCCAAACAGGGCCATGCAGAACCAAACCGAGCCAATCAGAGCCTAACAGAACCAAACAGAGATAAACAGAGACAAACAGAGCCAAACAAAGCCAATCAGTGCCAAATAGAGTGTGGCACAGACAGACAGGGCTGAGCAGAGCCAAACAAAGCAAAGAAAAGCCAAAGAGATCGGAACAGAGCCTGACAGAGCCTGGCAATGCCAATAGGACCCAAATATAGCCTGCTAGAGCCAAAAAGACCTGGCAGAGCCAAACTGTGTCTGGTAGAGCCAAACAGAACAGAACAATGCCAGACAAATCCAAAGAGAAATAAAGTGCGCCAAACAGTGCCTCGCAGAACCAAACAGAGTCTGGAAGAGCCAAACAGATCCAATCAGAGCATGGTACAGCCAAAGAGAGCCAAACAGAGCCTGGCAAAGACAATCAGAGCCTGGCAGAGGGAAAAAGGGCCAAACAGAGGAAACAGAGCCAAACAGACCCAAACAAATCCAATAAGTGCCAAACAGAGCCTGGCACATCCAGACAGAGCTGAACAGAGCCAAACGGAGCATAACAAAGCCAAAGAGATCAAAACAGAGTCTGCCAGAGCCTGGCAGTGCTAATAGGTGCCAAACAGAGCCTGCTAGAGCCGAAAAGAGCCTGGTAGAGCCAAACAGAGACAAACAGTGTCTGGTAGAGACAAAAAAAACAGAACAATGCCAGACAAATCCAAAGAGAAATACACTGGGCCAATCAGTGCCTCGCAGAACCAAACAGAGACAAACTGTGCCTGGCAGAGCCAAACAGAGCCTAAAAGAGACAAACACAGCTCAACAGAGCCAAGCAAATCCAAACAGAACAAAACAGAGCGTGACGTGTCCAAACAGTGCCAAACAGAGCCTGGCACAGCCAGACAGAGCTGATCAGAGCCCAAGAGAGCCAAACAGGGCAAAACAAAACCATACAGATCGAAACAGATCCAAACAAAGCCTAACAGAGCTGAACACAGCTAAACAGAGCCAAGCAGAACAAAACAGGGCCTGGCATGTCTAGACAGATCCAAACAGAGCCTTTCACAGCCAAAAGGAGCTTTGCGGAGCTGAACAGAGCCAGACAGAGCCAAACAGAGCCTGGCAGAGCCAAGTAGAACCAAACAGTGCCATACAAATCCAAACAGAGCCAAACAGAACCACTGGAGCAAAACAGTTCCTCGCAGAATGAAACTGAGTCAAGCAAAGCCATACAGAGCCAAACAGTGGAAACAGAGTCAACCAGAGATAAAGAGAGCCAACGAGTGCCAAGCAGGGCCTGGCACAGCCAGACAGAGCGCAACAGAGCCAAACAGAGTAAAACGAAGCCAAACAGATTGAAACAGAGCCAAACAGAGCCTGGCAGGGCCAAACAGAGACAATGGGTGCCAAACAGAGCCTGGTAGAGCTAAACAGAGCCAGTAGAGCAAATAGGAGCCTGTCAGAGCAAATCATAGCCTCCCAGAGCCAAAAAGATCTTACCAGTGCCAAACAAAGCGAACCAGAGTCAAACAGCCAAACAGAGAAAGGGGCGACAAACAGTGCCAAACATAGACAAGCAATGCCAAACAAATCCTGGCACAGCCAGACAGAGCTGAACAGAGACAAACAGAAAAGAATGAGCCAAACAGAGCCTGGCAGAGCCAAACAGATGCAAACAGGGCCATCCAAATCCAAACAGAGCCAAAGGGAACCAAACAGAGCATTGCAGAGTGAAACCGAGCAAAAGATAGCCTCGCATGTGCAAACAGAGCCAAAAAGAGCCAAACAGAACCAAACAGACCCAAACAGAGCCAAACAGAGGCTGGTAGAGCCAGACAGAGTTAGGCAGAGCCATACAGGGACAAGCAGAAACAAACAGTCTGGCAGAGCCAAATTGAGCCCAACAGAGCCAAACAGGGCCTCAGAGGGCCAAAGAGAGCCTGGCTGAGCCATACAGAGCCAAACAGAGCATGGTAGAGCCAAAGAGAGCCAAACAGAGACTGGCGAAGAAAATCAGAGCCTGGCAGAGCCTGACAAAGGCAAAAAGGGCCCAAGAGGGCCATGCAGAACCAAACCGAGCCAATCAGAGCCTAACAGACCCAAACGGAGACAAACAGAGGAAACAGAGTCAAACAGAGCCAAACAAAGCCAATCAGTGCCAAACAGAGCCTGGCACAGCCAGACAGAGCTGAACAGAGCCAAACGGAGAAAAGCAAAGCCAAAGAGATCGAAACAGAGCCTGACAGAGCCTGGCAGTGCCAATACATGCCAAACATAGCCTGCTAGAGCCATAAAGAGCATAGCAGAGCCAAAAAGAGCCAGAGAGTGTCTGGTAGAGCCAAACAGAATGGAACAATGCCAGACAAAGCCAAAGAGAAACAAACTGGGCCAAACAGTGCCTCACAGAACTAAACTGAGCCAAACAGAGTCTGACAGAGCCAGACAGAGCCATACAGAGCCAAAGAGTGCCAAACAGAACAAAACAGAGCCTAAAGTAGCCAGACCTAGCTAAACAGAGTCAAGTAGAACCAAACAGAACAAAACAGAGCCTGACATAAGCAAACAGTGCCAAACAGAGCCAAACAGAGCCAAACAGAGCTTGGCACAGCCAGACAGAGCTGATCAGAGCCAAACAGAGCCAAACAGGGCAAAACAAAACCAAACGGATCGAAACAGAGCCAAACAAATCCGAACAGAGCTGAACACAGCTAAACAGAGCCAAGCAGAACAAAACAGAGCCTGGCATATCCAGACAGAGCCAAACAGATCCTTTCAGAGCCAAAAGGAGCTGGGCGGAGCTGCACAGAGCCAAACAGAGCCAAACAGAGCCTGGTAGAGCCAAGCAGACCCAAACAGTGCCACACAAGTCCAAACAGATCCAAAGAGAACCACATTGAGCCAAACAGTTCCTCGCAGAATGAAACTGAGCCAAGCAAAGCCATACAGAGCCAAACAGTGGAAACAGAGTCAAACAGAGACAAAGAGAACCAACAAGTGCCAAACAGGGCCTGGCACAGCCAGACAGAGTAGAACAGAGCCAAACAGAGTACAACAAAGCTAAACAGGTTGAAACAGAGTCAAACAGAGCCTGGCAGTGCCAAACAGAGACAGTGGGTGCCAACCAGAGCCTGGCAGAGCTAAACAGAGCCAGACTGAGCAAATAGAGCCTGTCAGAGCCAAACACAGCCTCCCAGAGCCATGTAGAGCCTACTAGTGACAAACAAACTGAGGCAGAGTCAAAAAGCCAACAAAGATAAAGCAGAGACAAACAGAGCCAAATATAGCCAAGCAGTGCCAAACAGATCCTGGCACAGCCAGACAGAGCTGAACAGAGACAAACAGAGGCAAAATGAGACAAAAGAGCCTGGCAGAGCCAAACAGATGCAAACAGTGCCATCTAAATCCAAACAGAACCAAAGGGCCAAACAGTGCCTCGCAGAGTGAAACAGAGCAAAGGAGTGCCTTGCATGTGCAAACTGAGCTAAACAGAACCAAACAGAGCCAAACAGAGCCAAGTAGAGCCTGGCAGAGCCAAACAGAGTCTGGAAGAGCCAGACAGAGTCAATCAGAGCATGGTACAGCCAAAGAGAACCAAACAGAGCCTGGCAAAGACAATCAGAGCCTGGCAGAGGCAAACACGGCCAAACAGAGCCATGCAGAACCAAACAGAGCCAATCAGAGCCTCACAGACACAAACAGAGACAAACAGAGACAAACAGAGCCAAAAAAATCCAATAAGTGCCAAACAGAGCCTGGCACATCCAGACAGAGCTGAACAGAGCCAAACGGAGCATAACAAAGCCAAAGAGATCGAAACAGAGCCTGACAGAGCCTGGCAGTGCTAATAGGTGCCAAACAGAGCCTGCTAGAGCCAAAAAGAGCATGGCAAAGCCAAACAGAGCCCAACAGTGTCTGGTAGAGAGAAAAAGAACAGAACAATACCAGACAAATCCAAAGAGAAATGAACTGCGCCAAACAGTGCCCCACAGAACCAAACAGAGCCAAACTGTGCCTGGCAGAGCCAAACAGAGCCTAAAAGAGACAAACACAGCTCAAACAGAGCCAAGCAAATCCAAACAGAACAAACCAGAGCCTGACATGTCCAAACAGAGCCAAACAAAACCATACAGTTCGAAACAGATCCAAACAAAGCCTAACAGAGCTGGACACAGCTAAACAGAGCCAAGCAGAACAAAACAGAGCCTGGCATGTCTAGACAGAGCCAAACAGAGCCTTTCACAGCCAAAAGGAGCTTGGCGGAGCTGAACAGAGCCAAACAGAGCCAGACAGAGCCTGGCAGAGCCAAGTAGAACCAAACAGTGCCATACAAATCCAAACAGAGCCAAACAGAACCACTGGAGCAAAACAGTTCCTCGCAGAATGAAACTGAGCCAAGCAAAGCCATACAGAGCCAAACAGTGGAAACAGAGTCAAACAGAAATAAAGAGAGCCAACGAGTGCCAAGCAGGGCCTGGCACAGCCAGACAGAGCGCAACAGAGCCAAACAGAGTAAAATGAAGCCAAACAGATTGAAACAGAGCCAAACAGAGCCTGGCAGGGCCAAACAGAGACAATGGGTGCCAAACAGAGCCTGGTGGAGCTAAACAGAGCCAGCAGAGCAAATAGGAGCCTGTCAGAGCAAATCACAGCCTCCCAGAGCCATATAGATCTTACCAGTGCCAAACAAAGCGAACCAGAGTCAAACAGCCAAACAGAGAAAGGAGCGACAAACAGAGCCAAACATAGCCAAGCAGTGCCAAACAAATCCTGGCACAGCCAGACAGAGCTGAACAGAGACAAACAGATGCAAACAGGGCCATCCAAATCCAAACACAGCCAAAGGGAACCAAACAGAGCATTGCAGAGTGAAACAGAGCAAAAGATAGCCTCGCATGTGCAAACAGAGCCAGAAAGAGCTAAACAGAACCAAACAGACCCAAACAGAGCCAAACAGATACTGGCCCAGCCAAACAGAGCCTGGTAGAGCCCGACAGAGCCAAACAGAGCCTAACAGACCCAAAAAGAGACAAACAGAGGTAAAAGAGCTAAACAGAGCCAAACAAGGCCAATCAGTGCCGAACAGAGCCTGGCACAGCCAGACAGAGCTGGACGGAGCTGAACAGAGCCAAATGGAGCAAAACAAAGAAAAAGAGATCAAAACTGAGCCAGACAGAGCCTTACAGTGCCCAGCAAAGCCAACAGGTGCCAGACAGAGCCTGCCAGAGCCAGAAAGAGCCTGGCAGAGCCACACAGAGCCTGGCACAGCCAGACAGAATGGGACAGAGCCAAACAGAGCTAAACAGAGTAAAATGATGCCAAACAGATTGAAACGGAGCCAAACAGAACCTGCCAGGGCCAAACAGAGACAATGGGTGCCAAACAGAGCCAAACAGAGTAAAATGAAGCCAAACAGATTGAAACAGAGCCAAAAAGAGCCTGGCAGAGCCAGACAGAGGCTGGAAGAGCGAAACAGATACAGGCAGAGCCAAACAGAGTCTGGCAGAGCCATACAGGGACAAGCAGAAACAAACAGAGTCTGGCAGAGCCAAACCGAGCCCAACAGAGCCAAACAGGGCCTCGGAGGGCCAAAGAGAGCCTGGCTGAGCCACACAGAGCCAAACAGAGCATGGTAGAGCCGAAGAGAGCCAAACAGAGACTGGCGAAGAAAATAAGAGCCTGGCAGAGACTGACAAAGGCAAAAAGGGCCCAAGAGAGCCATGTAGAACCAAACCGAGCCAATCAGAGCCTAACAGACCCAAACAGAGACAAACAGAGGAAACAGAGTCAAACAGAGCCAAACAAAGCCAATCAGTCCCAAACAGAGCCTGGCACAGCCAGACAGAGCTGAACAGAGCCAAACGGAGAAAAGCAAAGCCAAAGAGATCGAAACAGAGCCTGACAGAGCCTGGCAGTGCCAATAGGTGCCCAACATAGCCTGCTAGAGCCATAAAGAGCCTGGCAGAGCCAAAAAGAGCCAAACAGTGTCCGGTAGAGGCAAACAGAACAGAACAATGCCAGACAAAACCAAAGAGAAGCAAACTGGGCCAAACAGTGCCTCACAGAACCAAACTGAGCCAAACAGAGCCTGACAGAGCCAGACAGAGCCATAAAGAGCCAAAGAGTGCCAAACAGAACAAAACAGAGCCTAAAGTAGCCAGACAGGATGAACAGAGTCAAGTAGAACCACACAGAACAAAACAGAGCCTGACATGACCAACAGTGCCAAACAGAGCCAGACAGAGCCAAACAGAGCTTGGCACAGCCAGACAGAGCTGGACGGAGCTGAACAGAGCCAAATGGAGCAAAAGAAAGAAAAAGAGATCGAAACTGAGCCAAACAGAGCCTTGCAGTGCCCAACAGAGCCAACAGGTGCCAAACAGAGCCTGCTGGAGCCAGAAAGAGCCTGGCAGAGCCAAACAGAGCCTGGCAGAGCCAAAGAGAGCCAAACGGTGTCTGGTAGAGCTGAACAGAACAGAACAATGCCAGACAAATCCAAAGAGAAACAAATTGGGCCAAACAGTGCCTCGCAGAACCAAACTGAGCCAAAAAGGGCCTGGCAGAGTCAAACAGAGCCTAAAGGAGTCAAACACAGCTCACCAGAGCCAAGCAAAACAAAACAGAACAAAACAGAGGCTGACATGTCAAAACAGAGCCAAACAGAGCCTAACAGAGCTAAACACAGCAAAATAGAGCCAGGCAGAACAAAACAGAGCCTGACATTTCCAAACAGAGCTAAACAGAGCCATACAGAGCCAAACCGATCCTGGCACAGCCGGACAGAGCTGATCAGAGCCAAACAGAGCCAAACAGGGCAGAACAAAGCCAAACAGATCGAAACAGAGCCAAACAGAGCCTAACAGAGCTGAACACAGCTAAACAGAGCCAAGCAGAACAAAACAGAGCCTTCCATGTCCAGACAGAGCCAAACAGAGCCTTTCAGAGCCACAAGGAGCTTGGCAGAGCTGAACGGAGCCAAACAGAGGCAAACAGAGCCTGGCAGAGCCAAGCAGACCCAAACAGTGCCATACAAATCCAAACAGAGCCAAAGAAAACCAAATTGAGCCAAACAGTTCCTCACAGAATGAAACTGAGCCAAGCAAAGCCATACAGACCCAAACAGTGGAAACAGAGTCAAACAGAGACAAAGAGAACCAACAAGTGCCAAACAGGGACTGGCACAGCCAGACAGACCTGAACAGAGCCAAACACAGCCAGAGTAAAACGAAGCCAAACAGATCGAAACAGAGCCTGGCAGGGCCAAACATATACAATGGCACCAAACAGAGCCTGGCAGAGCCAAAGAGAGCCAAACGGTGTCTGGTAGAGCTGAACAGAACAGAACAATGCCAGACAAATCCAAAGAGAAACAAATTGGGCCAAACAGTGCCTCGCAGAACCAAACTGAGCCAAACAGAGCCTGGCAGAGCCAAACAGAGCCTGGCAGAGCCAAGTAGAACCAAACAGTGCCATACAAATCCAAACAGAGCCAAACAGAACCACTGGAGCAAAACAGTTCCTCGCAGAATGAAACTGAGCCAAGCAAAGCCATACAGAGCCAAACAGTGGAAACAGAGTCAAACAGAAATAAAGAGAGCCAACGAGTGCCAAGCAGGGCCTGGCACAGCCAGACAGAGCGCAACAGAGCCAAACAGAGTAAAATGAAGCCAAACAGATTGAAACAGAGCCAAACAGAGCCTGGCAGGGCCAAACAGAGACAATGGGTGCCAAACAGAGCCTGGTGGAGCTAAACAGAGCCAGCAGAGCAAATAGGAGCCTGTCAGAGCAAATCACAGCCTCCCAGAGCCATATAGATCTTACCAGTGCCAAACAAAGCAAACCAGAGTCAAACAGCCAAACAGAGAAAGGAGCGACAAACAGAGCCAAACATAGCCAAGCAGTGCCAAACAAATCCTGGCACAGCCAGACAGAGCTGAACAGAGACAAACAGATGCAAACAGGGCCATCCAAATCCAAACACAGCCAAAGGGAACCAAACAGAGCATTGCAGAGTGAAACAGAGCAAAAGATAGCCTCGCATGTGCAAACAGAGCCAGAAAGAGCTAAACAGAACCAAACAGACCCAAACAGAGCCAAACAGATACTGGCCCAGCCAAACAGAGCCTGGTAGAGCCCGACAGAGCCAAACAGAGCCTAACAGACCCAAAAAGAGACAAACAGAGGTAAAAGAGCTAAACAGAGCCAAACAAGGCCAATCAGTGCCGAACAGAGCCTGGCACAGCCAGACAGAGCTGGACGGAGCTGAACAGAGCCAAATGGAGCAAAACAAAGAAAAAGAGATCAAAACTGAGCCAGACAGAGCCTTACAGTGCCCAGCAAAGCCAACAGGTGCCAGACAGAGCCTGCCAGAGCCAGAAAGAGCCTGGCAGAGCCACACAGAGCCTGGCACAGCCAGACAGAATGGGACAGAGCCAAACAGAGCTAAACAGAGTAAAATGATGCCAAACAGATTGAAACGGAGCCAAACAGAACCTGCCAGGGCCAAACAGAGACAATGGGTGCCAAACAGAGCCAAACAGAGTAAAATGAAGCCAAACAGATTGAAACAGAGCCAAAAAGAGCCTGGCAGAGCCAGACAGAGGCTGGAAGAGCGAAACAGATACAGGCAGAGCCAAACAGAGTCTGGCAGAGCCATACAGGGACAAGCAGAAACAAACAGAGTCTGGCAGAGCCAAACCGAGCCCAACAGAGCCAAATAGGGCCTCGGAGGGCCAAAGAGAGCCTGGCTGAGCCACACAGAGCCAAACAGAGCATGGTAGAGCCGAAGAGAGCCAAACAGAGACTGGCGAAGAAAATAAGAGCCTGGCAGAGACTGACAAAGGCAAAAAGGGCCCAAGAGAGCCATGTAGAACCAAACCGAGCCAATCAGAGCCTAACAGACCCAAACAGAGACAAACAGAGGAAACAGAGACAAACAGAGCCAAACAAAGCCAATCAGTCCCAAACAGAGCCTGGCACAGCCAGACAGAGCTGAACAGAGCCAAACGGAGAAAAGCAAAGCCAAAGAGATCGAAACAGAGCCTGACAGAGCCTGGCAGTGCCAATAGGTGCCCAACATAGCCTGCTAGAGCCATAAAGAGCCTGGCAGAGCCAAAAAGAGCCAAACAGTGTCCGGTAGAGGCAAACAGAACAGAACAATGCCAGACAAAACCAAAGAGAAGCAAACTGGGCCAAACAGTGCCTCACAGAACCAAACTGAGCCAAACAGAGCCTGACAGAGCCAGACAGAGCCATAAAGAGCCAAAGAGTGCCAAACAGAACAAAACAGAGCCTAAAGTAGCCAGACAGGATGAACAGAGTCAAGTAGAACCACACAGAACAAAACAGAGCCTGACATGACCAACAGTGCCAAACAGAGCCAGACAGAGCCAAACAGAGCTTGGCACAGCCAGACAGAGCTGGACGGAGCTGAACAGAGCCAAATGGAGCAAAAGAAAGAAAAAGAGATCGAAACTGAGCCAAACAGAGCCTTGCAGTGCCCAACAGAGCCAACAGGTGCCAAACAGAGCCTGCTGGAGCCAGAAAGAGCCTGGCAGAGCCAAACAGAGCCTGGCAGAGCCAAAGAGAGCCAAACGGTGTCTGGTAGAGCTGAACAGAACAGAACAATGCCAGACAAATCCAAAGAGAAACAAATTGGGCCAAACAGTGCCTCGCAGAACCAAACTGAGCCAAAAAGGGCCTGGCAGAGTCAAACAGAGCCTAAAGGAGTCAAACACAGCTCACCAGAGCCAAGCAAAACAAAACAGAACAAAACAGAGGCTGACATGTCAAAACAGAGCCAAACAGGGCCTAACAGAGCTAAACACAGCAAAATAGAGCCAGGCAGAACAAAACAGAGCCTGACATTTCCAAACAGAGCTAAACAGAGCCATACAGAGCCAAACCGATCCTGGCACAGCCGGACAGAGCTGATCAGAGCCAAACAGAGCCAAACAGGGCAGAACAAAGCCAAACAGATCGAAACAGAGCCAAACAGAGCCTAACAGAGCTGAACACAGCTAAACAGAGCCAAGCAGAACAAAACAGAGCCTTCCATGTCCAGACAGAGCCAAACAGAGCCTTTCAGAGCCACAAGGAGCTTGGCAGAGCTGAACGGAGCCAAACAGAGGCAAACAGAGCCTGGCAGAGCCAAGCAGACCCAAACAGTGCCATACAAATCCAAACAGAGCCAAAGAAAACCAAATTGAGCCAAACAGTTCCTCACAGAATGAAACTGAGCCAAGCAAAGCCATACAGACCCAAACAGTGGAAACAGAGTCAAACAGAGACAAAGAGAACCAACAAGTGCCAAACAGGGCCTGGCACAGCCAGACAGAGCTGAACAGAGCCAAACACAGCCAGAGTAAAACGAAGCCAAACAGATCGAAACAGAGCCTGGCAGGGCCAAACATATACAATGGCACCAAACAGAGCCTGGCAGAGCCAAAGAGAGCCAAACGGTGTCTGGTAGAGCTGAACAGAACAGAACAATGCCAGACAAATCCAAAGAGAAACAAATTGGGCCAAACAGTGCCTCGCAGAACCAAACTGAGCCAAACAGAGCCTGGCAGAGCCAAACAGAACCTAAATGAGTCAAACACAGCTCAACAGAGCCAAGCAAAACAAAACAGAACAAAACAGAGGCTGACATGTCAAAACAGAGCCAAACAGAGCCATACAGAGCCAAACACAGCAAAATAGAGCCAAGCAGAACAAAACAGAGCCTGACATTTCCAAACAGAGCTAAACAGAGCCATACAGACCCAAACCGATCCTGGCACAGCCAGACAGAGCTGATCAGAGCCAAACAGAGCCAAACAGGGCAGAACAAGCAAATCAGATAGAAACAGAGCCAAACAGAGCCTAACAGAGCTGAACACAGCTAAACAGAGCCAAACAGAACAAGACAGAGCCTTCCTTGTCCAAACAGAGCCAAACAGAGCCTTTCGGAGCCACAAGGAGCTTGGCAGAGCTGAACAGAGCCAAGCAGACCCAAACAGTGCCATCCAAATCCAAACAGAGCCAAAGAAAACCAAATTGAACCAAACAGATCCTCACAGAATGAAACTGAGCCAAGCAAAGCCAAACAGATCGAAACAAAGCCTGGCAGAGCCAAAGAGACCCAAACGGTGTCTGGTAGAGCTGAACAGAACAGAACAATGCCAGACAAATCCAAAGAGAAACAAATTGGGCCAAACAGTGCCTCGCAGAACCAAACTGAGCCAAACAGAGCCTGGCAGAGCCAAACAGAGCCAAAAGGAGTCAAAAACAGCTCAACAGAGCCAAGCAAAACAAAACAGAACAAAACAGAGGCTGACATGTCAAAACAGAGCCAAACAGAGCCTAACAGACCTAAACACAGCAAAATAGAGCCAAGTAGAACAAAACAGAGCCTGACATTTCCAATCAGAGCTAAACAGAGCCATACAGAGCCAAACCGATCCTGGCACAGCCAGACAGAGCTGATCAGAGCCAAACAGCCAAACAGGACAGAACAAAGCCAAACAGATCGAAACAGAGCCAAACAGAGCCTAACAGAGCTGAACACAGCTAAACAGAGCCAAGCAGAACAAAACAGAGCCTTCCATGTCCAGACAGAGCCAAACAGAGCCTTTCAGAGCCACAAGGAGCTTGGCAGAGCTGAACAGAGCCAAACAGAGGCAAACAGAGCCTGGCAGAGCCAAGCAGACCCAAACAGTGCCATACAAATCCAAACAGAGCCAAAGAAAACCAAATTGAGCCAAACAGTTCCTCACAGAATGAAACTGAGCCAAGCAAAGCCATACAGACCCAAACAGTGGAAACAGAGACAAACAGAGACAAAGAAAACCAACAAGTGCCAAACAGGGCCTGGCACAGCCAGACAGAGCTGAACAGAGCCAAACACAGCCAGAGTAAAACGAAGCCAAACAGATCGAAACAGAGCCTGGCAGGCCAAACATATACAATGGCGCCAAACAGAGCCTGGCAGAGCCAAACAGCGCCTGGTAGAAGTAAACAGAGCCTTACAGAGCCAAACAGTGCCTTGCAGAGACAAACAGAGCCTAAAAGAGCCAATTACAGCTCAACAGAGACAAGCAAAACCAAACAGAACAAACCAGAGCCCGAGATGTCCAAACAGAGCCAAACAGAGCCGAACGGAGCCTGGCACAGCCAGACAGAGCTGATCAGAGCCAAACAGGGCAAAACAAAGCCAAACTGATCGAAACAGAGCCAAGCAGAGCCTAACAGAGCAGAACACAACTAAAATGTGCTAAGCAGAACCAAACAGAGCCTGGCAGAGCCAAGCAGACCCAAACACAGAGCCTGGCAGAGCCAAGCAGACCGAAACAGTGCCAAACAAATCCAAACAGAGCCAAAGAGAACCAAATTGAGCCAAACAGTTCCTCACAGAATGAAACTGAGCCAAGCAAAGCCATACAGACCCAAACAGTGGAAACAGAGTCAAACAGAGACAAAGAGAACCAACAAGTGCCAAACAGGGCCTGGCACAGCCAAACAGAGATGAACAGAGCCAAACACAGCCAGAGTAAAACGAAGCCAAACAGATCGAAACAGAGCCTGGCAGGGCCAAACATATACAATGATGCCAAACAGAGCCTGTCAGAGCCAAACAGAGCCAAACAGTGCCTGGAAGATCTAAACAGACCCATACAGAGCCAAAAGGTGCCCGGCAGAGACAAACAGAGGCTAAGAGAGCCAATCACAGCTCAACAGAGCCAAGCAAAACCAAACAGAACAAACCAGAGCCTGAGTTGTCCAAACAGAGCCAAACAGAGCCAAACGGAGCCTGGCACAGCCAGACAGAGCTGATCAGAGCCAAAGAGAGCCAAACAGGGCAAAACAAAGCCAAACTGATCGAAACAGAGCCAAACAGAGCTTAACAGAGCTGAACACAACTAAAAAGTGCCAAGCAGAACAAAACAGAGGCAGGTATGTCCAGGCAGAGCCAAACAGAGGCTTTCAGAGTGAAAAGGAGCTGAACTGAGCCAGACAGAGCCAAACAGAGCCTGGTAGAGCCATGCAGGCCCAAACAGTGCCATACAACTCCAAACAGAGCCAAAGAGAACCAAACTGAGCCAAACAGTTCCTCGCAGAATGAAACTGAGTCAAGCAAAGCCATACACAGCCAAACAGTGGAAACAGAGTCAAACGGATACAAAGAGAGCCAACGAGTGCCAAACAGGGCCTGGCACTGCTAGACAGTGCTTTTCAGAGCCAAACAGAGCCAAACAGAATAAAGCATAGCCAAACAGATAGCAACAGAGCCTGGCAGAGCCAAACAGAGCCTGGCACAGACAGACAGAGCTGGACGGAGCTGAACAGAGCCAAATGGAGCAAAACAAAGAAAAAGAGATCGACACTGAGCCAAACAGAGCCTTGCAGTGCCCAACAGAGCCAACAGGTGCCAAACAGAGCCTGCTGGAGCCAGAAAGAGCCTGGCAGAGCCAAACAGAGCCTGGCAGAGCCAAAGAGAGCCAAACGGCGTCTGGTAGAGCTGAACAGAACAGAACAATGCCAGACAAATCCAAAGAGAAACAAATTGGGCCAAACAGTGCCTCGCAGAACCAAACTGAGCCAAAAAGGGCATGGCAGAGCCAAACAGAGCCTAAAGGAGTCAAACACAGCTCAACAGATCCAAGCAAAACAAAACAGAACAAAACAGAGGCTGACATGTCAAAACAGAGCCAAACAGAGCCTAACAGAGCTAAACACAGCAAAAAAGAGCCAGGCAGAACAAAACAGAGCCTGACATTTCCAAACAGAGCTAAACAGAGCCATACAGAGCCAAACCGATCCTGGCACAGCCAGACAGAGCTGATCAGAGCCAAACAGAGCGAAACAGGGCAGAACAAAGCCAAACAGATTGAAACAGAGCCAAACAGAGCCTAACAGAGCTGAACACAGCTAATCAGAGCCAAGCAGAACAAAACAGAGCCTTCCATGTCCAGACAGAGCCAAACAGAGCCATTCAGAGCCACAAGGAGCTTGGCAGAGCTGAACGGAGCCAAACAGAGGCAAACAGAGCCTGGCAGAGCCAAGCAGACCCAAACAGTGCCATACAAATCCAAACAGAGCCAAAGAAAACCAAATTGAGCCAAACAGTTCCTCACAGAATGAAACTGAGCCAAGCAAAGCCATGCAGACCCAAACAGTGGAAACAGAGTCAAACAGAGACAAAGAGAACCAACAAGTGCCAAACAGGGCCTGGCACAGCCAGACAGAGCAGAACAGAGCCAAACACAGCCAGAGTAAAACGAAGCCAAACAGATCGAAACAGAGCCTGGCAGGGCCAAACATATACAATGGCACCAAACAGAGCCTGGCAGAGCCAAACAGTGCCTGGTAGATGTAAACAGAGCCATACAGAGCCAAACAGTGCCTGGCAGAGACAAAAAGAGCCTAAAAGAGCCAATCACAGCTCAACAGAGCCAAGCAAAACCAAACAGAACAAAACAGAGCCTGAGATGTCCAAACAGAGCCAAAAAGAGCCAAACGGAGCCTGGCACAGCGCGACAGAGCTGATCAGAGCCAAAGAGAGCCAATCAGGGCAAAACAAACCCAAACTGATCGAAACAGAGGCAAACAGAGCCTAGCAGAGCTGAACACAACAAAAAACTGCCAAGCAGAACCAAACAGAGCCTGGCTAAGCCAAGCAGACCCAAACAGTGCCATACAAATCCAAACAGCGCCAAAGAGAACCAAATTGAGCCAAACAGTTCATCGCAGAATGAAACTGAGTCAAGCAAAGCCATACAGACCCAAACAGTGGAAACAGAGTCAAACAGAGACAAAGAGCCAACGAGTGCGAAACAGGGCCTGGCACTGCTAGACAGTGCTTTTCAGAGCCAAACAGAGCCAAACAGAATAAAGCAAAGCCAAACAGATCGAAACAGAGCCTGGCAGGGCCATACATATACAATGGTGCCAAAAAGAGCCTGGCAGAGCCAAACAGAGCCAAACAGTGCCTGGCAAATCCAAAGAGAGCCAAAGAGAGCAAAACAGAGCCTGACAGAGCCAAACAGAGCCATACAGAGCCAAACAGTGCCTGGCAGAGACAAACAGAGCCTAAAAGAGCCAATCACAGCTCAACAGAGCCAAGCAAAACCAAACAGAACAAAACAGAGCCTGACATGTCCAAACAGAGCCATACAGAGCCAGACAGAGTCAAACAGGGACAAGCAGAAACAAACAGAGCCTGGCACAGCCAAACTGAGCTCAACAGAGTCAAACAGGGCCTCGGAGAGCCAAAGGGAGCCTGGCTGAGCCACACATAGCCAAACAGAGCATGGTAGAGCCAAAGAGAGCCAAACAGAGCTTGGCGAAGGCAATCAAACAGAGCCTGCCAGAGCCAAAAAGAGCCTGACCGAGCCAAACAGAGCCTGACAGAGCCAAACAGAGCCCAACAGTGTCTAATAGAACCAAACAGAACAGAACAATGCCAGACAAATCCAAAGAGAAACAAACTGGGCTAAACAGTGCCTCGCAGAACCAAACAGAGCCAAACAGAGCCTCGTAGTGTGAAACAGAGCAAAGGAGTGCCTTGCATGTGCAAACTGAGCTAAACAGAACCAAACAGAGCCAAACAGAGCCAAGTAGAGCCTGGCAGAGCCAAACAGAGTCTGGAAGAGCCAGACAGAGCCGATCAGAGCATGGTACAGCCAAAGAGAACCAAACAGTGCCTGGCAAAGACAATCAGAGCCTGGCAGAGGCAAACACGGCCAAACAGAGCCATGCAGAACCAAACAGAGCCAATCAGAGCCTAACAGACTCAAACAGAGACAAACAGAGCCAAACAGAGACAAAAAAATCCAATAAGTGCCAAACAGAGCCTGCCACATCCAGACAGAGCTGAACAGAGCCAAACAGAGCATAGCAAAGCCAAAGAGATCAAAACAGAGCCTGACAGAGCCTGGCAGTGCTAATAGGTGCCAAACAGAGACTGCTAGAGCCAAACAGAGCCTGGCAAAGCCAAACAGAGCCCAACAGTGTCTGGTAGAGCCAAAAAGAACAGAACAATGCCAGACAAATCCAAAGAGAAATAAACTGGGCCAATCAGTGCCTCGCAGAACCAAACAGAGCCAAACTGTGCCTGGCAGAGCCAAATAGAGCCAAAAAGAGACAAACACAGATCAAACAGAGTCAAGCAAATCCAAACAGAACAAAACAGAGCCTGACATGTCCAAACAGAGCCAAACAGAGCTTGGCACAGCCAGACAGAGCTGATCAGAGCCCAAGAGATCCAAACAGGGCAAAACAAAATCATACAGATCGAAACAGATCCAAACAAAGCCTAACAGAGCTGAACACAGCTAAACAGAGCCAAGCAGAACAAAACAGGGCCTGGCATGTCCAGACAGAGCCAAACAGAGCCTTTCACAGCCAAAAGGAGCTTGGCAGAGCTGAACAGAACCAAACAGAGCCTGGCAGAGCCAGGTAGAACCAAACAGTACCATACAAATCCAAACAGAGCCAAACAGAACCACCTGGAGCAAAACAGTTCCTCACAGAATGAAACTAAGTCAAGCAAAGCCATACAGAGCCAAACAGTGGAAACAGAGTCAAACAGAGACAAAGAGAGCCAACGAGTGCCAAACAGGGCCTGGCACAGCCAGACAGAGCGGAACAGAGCCAAACAGAGTAAAACAAAGCCAAACAGATCGAAACAGAGCCTGGCAGGGCCAAACATCTACAATGATGCCAAACAGAGCCTGGTAGGTCCAAACAGAGCCATACAGAGCAAAACAGTGCCTGGCAGAGACAAACAGAACCTAAAAGTGCCAATCACAGCTCAACAGAGCCAAGCAAAACCAAACAGAACAAACCAGAGCCTGAGATGTCCATACAGAGCCAAACGGAACCTGGCACAGCCAGAGAGAGCTGATCAGAGCCAAAGAGAGCCAAACAGGACAAAACAAAGCCAAACTGATCGAAACAGAGCCAAAAGGAGCCTAACGGAGCTGAACACAACTAAAAAGTGCCAAGCAGAACAAAACAGAGCCTGGCATGTCCAGACAGAGCCAAACAGAGGCTTTCAGAGTGAAAAGGAGCTTGGCGGAGCTGAAGTGAGCCAGACAGAGCCAAACAGAGCCTGGTAGAGCCATGCAGGCCCAAACAGTGCCATACAACTCCAAACAGAGCCAAAGAGAACCAATTTGAGCCAAACAGTTCATCGCAGAATGAAACTGAGTCAAGCAAAGACATACACAGCCAAACAGTGGAAACAGAGTCAAACAGAGACAAAGAGAGCCAATGAGTGCCAAACAGGGCCTGGCACTGCTAGACAGTGCTTTTCAGAGCCAAACAGAGCCAAACAGAATAAAGCAAAGCCAAACAGATCGAAACAGAGCCTGGCAGGGCCAAACATATACAATGGTGCCAAACAGAGCCTGGCAGAGCCAAACAGAGCCAAACAGTGAGATAAAAACAAAACAAAACTGCGGATGCAGGAAATCCAAAACAAAAACAGAATTACCTGGAAAAACTCAGCAGGTCTGGCAGCATCGGCGGAGAAGAAAAGAGTTGACGTTTCAAGCCAAACAGTGCCTGGCAAATCCAAAGAGAGCCAAAGAGAGCAAAACAGACCCTGACAGAGCCAAACAGGGCCATACAGAGCCAAACAGTGCCTGGCAGAGACAAACAGAGCCTAAAAGAGCCAATCACAGCTCAACAGAGCCAAGCAAAACCAAACAGAACAAAACAGAGCCTGACATGTCCAAACAGAGCCATACAGAGCCAGACAGAGTCAAACAGGGACAAGCAGAAACAAACAGAGCCTGGCACAGCCAAACTGAGCTCAACAGTGTCAAACAGGGCCTCGGAGAGCCAAAGAGAGCCTGGCTGAGCCACACATAGCCAAACAGAGCATGGTAGAGCCAAAGAGAGCCAAACAGAGCTTGGCGAAGGCAGTCAAACAGAGCCTGCCAGAGCCAAAAAGAGCCTGACCGAGCCAAACAGAGCCTGACAGAGCCAAACAGAGCCCAACAGTGTCTAATAGAACCAAACAGAACAGAACAATGCCAGACAAATCCAAAGAGAAACAAACTGGGCTAAACAGTGCCTCGCAGAACCAAACAGAACCAAACAGAGCCTCGTAGAGTGAAACAGAGCAAAGGAGTGCCTTGCATGTGCAAACTGAGCTAAACAGAACCAAACAGAGCCAATCAGAGCCAAGTAGAGCCTGGCAGAGCCAAACAGAGTCTGGAAGAGCCAGACAGAGCCAATCAGAGAATGGTACAGCCAAAGAGAACCAAACAGAGCCTGGCAAAGACAATCAGAGCCTGGCAGAGGCAGACACGGCCAAACAGAGCCATGCAGAACCAAACAGAGCCAATCAGAGCCTAACAGACCCAAACAGAGACAAACAGAGCCAAACAGAGACAAAAAAATCCAATAAGTGCCAAACAGAGCCTGCCACATCCAGACAGAGCTGAACAGAGCCAAACAGCGCATAGCAAAGCCAAAGAGATCAAAACAGAGCCTGACAGAGCCTGGCAGTGCTAATAGGTGCCAAACAGAGACTGCTAGAGCCAAACAGAGCCTGGCAAAGCCAAACAGAGCCCAACAGTGTCTGGTAGAGCCAAAAGGAACAGAACAATGCCAGACAAATCCAAAGAGAAATAAACTGGGCCAATCAGTGCCTCGCAGAACCAAACAGAGCCAAACTGTGCCTGGCAGAGCCAAACAGAGCCTAAAAGAGACAAACACAGATCACACAGAGTCAAGCAAATCCAAACAGAACAAAACAGAGCCTGACATGTCCAAACAGAGCCAAACAGAGCTTGGCACAGCCAGACAGAGCTGATCAGAGCCCAAGAGAGCCAAACAGGGCAAAACAAAACCATACAGATCGAAACAGATCCAAACAAAGCCTAACAGAGCTGAACACAGCTAAACAGAGCCAAGCAGAACAAAACAGGGCCTGGCATGTCCAGACAGAGCCAAACAGAGCCTTTCACAGCCAAAAGGAGCTTGGCAGAGCTGAACAGAACCAAACAGAGCCTGGCAGAGCCAGGTAGAACCAAACAGTACCATACAAATCCAAACAGAGCCAAACAGAACCACCTGGAGCAAAACAGTTCCTCACAGAATGAAACTAAGTCAAGCAAAGCCATACAGAGCCAAACAGTGGAAACAGAGTCAAACAGAGACAAAGAGAGCCAACGAGTGCCAAACAGGGCCTGGCACAGCCAGACAGAGCGGAACAGAGCCAAACAGAGTAAAACGAAGCCAAACAGATCGAAACAGAGCCTGGCAGGGCCAAACATATACAATGATGCCAAACAGAGCCTGGTAAAGCCAAACAGAGCCAAACAGTGCCTGGTAGTTCCAAACAGAGCCATACAGAGCAAAACAGTGCCTGGCAGAGACAAACAGAACCTAAAAGTGCCAATCACAGCTCAACAGAGCCAAGCAAAACCAAACAGAACAAACCAGAGCCTGAGATGTCCATACAGAGCCAAATGGAACCTGGCACAGCCAGAGAGAGCTGATCAGAGCCAAAGAGAGCCAAACAGGACAAAACAAAGCCAAACTGATCGAAACAGAGCCAAAAGGAGCCTAACGGAGCTGAACACAACTAAAAAGTGCCAAGCAGAACAAAACAGAGCCTGGCATGTCCAGACAGAGCCAAACAGAGGCTTTCAGAGTGAAAAGGAGCTTGGCGGAGCTGAAGTGAGCCAGACAGAGCCAAACAGAGCCTGGTAGAGCCATGCAGGCCCAAACAGTGCCATACAACTCCAAACAGAGCCAAAGAGAACCAATTTGAGCCAAACAGTTCATCGCAGAATGAAACTGAGTCAAGCAAAGACATACACAGCCAAACAGTGGAAACAGAGTCAAACAGAGACAAAGAGAGCCAACGAGTGCCAAACAGGGCCTGGCACTGCTAGACAGTGCTTTTCAGAGCCAAACAGAGCCAAACAGAATAAAGCAAAGCCAAACAGATCGAAACAGAGCCTGGCAGGGCCAAACATATACAATGGTGCCAAACAGAGCCTGGCAGAGCCAAACAGAGCCAAACAGTGAGATAAAAACAAAACAAAACTGCGGATGCAGGAAATCCAAAACAAAAACAGAATTACCTGGAAAAACTCAGCAGGTCTGGCAGCATCGGCGGAGAAGAAAAGAGTTGACGTTTCGAGCCAAACAGTGCCTGGCAAATCCAAAGAGAGCCAAAGAGAGCAAAACAGAGTCTGACAGAGCCAAACAGGGCTATACAGAGCCAAACAGTGCCTGGCAGAGACAAACAGAGCCTAAAAGAGCCAATCACAGCTCAACAGAGCCAAGCAAAACCAAACAGAACAAAACAGAGCCTGACATGTCCAAACAGAGCCATACAGAGCCAGACAGAGTCAAACAGGGACAAGCAGAAACAAACAGAGCCTGGCACAGCCAAACTGAGCTCAACAGTGTCAAACAGGGCCTCGGAGAGCCAAAGAGAGCCTGGCTGAGCCACGCATAGCCAAACAGAGCATGGTAGAGCCAAAGAGAGCCAAACAGAGCTTGGCGAAGGCAGTCAAACAGAGCCTGCCAGAGCCAAAAAGAGCCTGACCGAGCCAAACAGAGCCTGACAGAGCCAAACAGAGCCCAACAGTGTCTAATAGAACCAAACAGAACAGAACAATGCCAGACAAATCCAAAGAGAAACAAACTGGGCTAAACAGTGCCTCGCAGAACCAAACAGAACCAAACAGAGCCTCGTAGAGTGAAACAGAGCAAAGGAGTGCCTTGCATGTGCAAACTGAGCTAAACAGAACCAAACAGAGCCAATCAGAGCCAAGTAGAGCCTGGCAGAGCCAAACAGAGTCTGGAAGAGCCAGACAGAACCAATCAGAGAATGGTACAGCCAAAGAGAACCAAACAGAGCCTGGCAAAGACAATCAGAGCCTGGCAGAGGCAAACACGGCCAAACAGAGCCATGCAGAACCAAACAGAGCCAATCAGAGCCTAACAGACCCAAACAGAGACAAACAGAGCCAAACAGAGACAAAAAAATCCAATAAGTGCCAAACAGAGCCTGCCACATCCAGACAGAGCTGAACAGAGCCAAACAGCGCATAGCAAAGCCAAAGAGATCAAAACAGAGCCTGACAGAGCCTGGCAGTGCTAATAGGTGCCAAACAGAGCCTGCTAGAGCCAAACAGAGCCTGCCAAAGCCAAACAGAGCCCAACAGTGTCTGGTAGAGCCAAAAGGAACAGAACAATGCCAGACAAATCTAAAGAGAAATAAACTGGGCCAATCAGTGCCTCGCAGAACCAAACAGAGCCAAACTGTGCCTGGCAGAGCCAAATAGAGCCAAAAGGAGACAAACACAGCTCAAACAGAGTCAAGCAGATCCAAACAGTACAAAACAGAGCCTGACATGTCCAAACAGAGCCAAACAGAGCTTGGCACAGCCAGACAGAGCTGATCAGAGCCCAAGAGAGCCAAACAGGGCAAAACAAAACCATACAGATCGAAACAGAGCCAAACAAAGCCTAACAGAGCTGAACACAGCGAAACAGAGCCAAGCAGAACAAAACAGGGCCTGGCATGTCCAGACAGAGCCAAAAAGAGCCTTTCACAGCCAAAAGGAGCTTGGCAGAGCTGAACAGAACCAAACAGAGCCTGGCAGAGCCAGGTAGAACCAAACAGTACCATACAAATCCAAACAGAGCCAAACAGAACCACCTGGAGCAAAACAGTTCCTCACAGAATGAAACTAAGTCAAGCAAAGCCATACAGAGCCAAACAGTGGAAACAGAGTCAAACAGAGACAAAGAGAGCCAACGAGTGCCAAACAGTGCCTGGCACAGCCAGACAGAGCGGAACAGAGCCAAACAGAGTAAAACAAAGCCAAACAGATCGAAACAGAGCCTGGCAGGGCCAAACATATACAATGATGCCAAACAGAGCCTGGTAGAGCCAAACAGAGCCAAACAGTGCCTGGTAGTTCCAAACAGAGCCATACAGAGCAAAACAGTGCCTGGCAGAGACAAACAGAACCTAAAAGTGCCAATCACAGCTCAACAGAGCCAAGCAAAACCAAACAGAACAAACCAGAGCCTGAGATGTCCATACAGAGCCAAACGGAACCTGGCACAGCCAGAGAGAGCTGATCAGAGCCAAAGAGAGCCAAACAGGACAAAACAAAGCCAAACTGATCGAAACAGAGCCAAAAGGAGCCTAACGGAGCTGAACACAACTAAAAAGTGCCAAGCAGAACAAAACAGAGCCTGGCATGTCCAGACAGAGCCAAACAGAGGCTTTCAGAGTGAAAAGGAGCTTGGCGGAGCTGAAGTGAGCCAGACAGAGCCAAACAGAGCCTGGTAGAGCCATGCAGGCCCAAACAGTGCCATACAACTCCAAACAGAGCCAAAGAGAACCAATTTGAGCCAAACAGTTCATCGCAGAATGAAACTGAGTCAAGCAAAGACATACACAGCCAAACAGTGGAAACAGAGTCAAACAGAGACAAAGAGAGCCAACGAGTGCCAAACAGGGCCTGGCACTGCTAGACAGTGCTTTTCAGAGCCAAACAGAGCCAAACAGAATAAAGCAAAGCCAAACAGATCGAAACAGAGCCTGGCAGGGCCAAACATATACAATGGTGCCAAACAGAGCCTGGCAGAGCCAAACAGAGCCAAACAGTGAGATAAAAACAAAACAAAACTGCGGATGCAGGAAATCCAAAACAAAAACAGAATTACCTGGAAAAACTCAGCAGGTCTGGCAGCATCGGCGGAGAAGAAAAGAGTTGACGTTTCGAGCCAAACAGTGCCTGGCAAATCCAAAGAGAGCCAAAGAGAGCAAAACAGAGCCTGACAGAGCCAAACAGAGCCATACAGAGCCAAACAGTGCCTGGCAGAGACAAACAGAGCCTAAAAGAGCCAATCACAGCTCAACAGAGCCAAGCAAAACCAAACAGAACAAAACAGAGCCTGACATGTCCAAACAGAGCCATACAGAGCCAG
Source organism: Isurus oxyrinchus (assembly GCA_026770705.1). Classification (NCBI taxonomy): domain Eukaryota; kingdom Metazoa; phylum Chordata; class Chondrichthyes; order Lamniformes; family Lamnidae; genus Isurus; species Isurus oxyrinchus. The sequence goes on along the minus strand of JANJGN010001374.1, from coordinate 49,120 downwards.
ACAGAGTCAAACAGGGACAAGCAGAAACAAACAGAGCCTGGCACAGCCAAACTGAGCTCAACAGTGTCAAACAGGGCCTTGGAGAGCCAAAGAGAGCCTGGCTGAGCCACACATAGCCAAACAGAGCATGGTAGAACCAAAGAGAGCCAAACAGAGCTTGGCGAAGGCAGTCAAACAGAGCCTGCCAGAGCCAAAAAGAGCCTGACCGAGCCAAACAGAGCCTGACAGAGCCAAACAGAGCCCAACAGTGTCTAATAGAACCAAACAGAACAGAACAATGCCAGACAAATCCAAAGAGAAACAAACTGGGCTAAACAGTGCCTCGCAGAACCAAACAGAACCAAACAGAGCCTCGTAGAGTGAAACAGAGCAAAGGAGTGCCTTGCATGTGCAAACTGAGCTAAACAGAACCAAACAGAGCCAATCAGAGCCAAGTAGAGCCTGGCAGAGCCAAACAGAGTCTGGAAGAGCCAGACAGAGCCAATCAGAGAATGGTACAGCCAAAGAGAACCAAACAGAGCCTGGCAAAGACAATCAGAGCCTGGCAGAGGCAAACACGGCCAAACAGAGCCATGCAGAACCAAACAGAGCCAATCAGAGCCTAACAGACCCAAACAGAGACAAACAGAGCCAAACAGAGACAAAAAAATCCAATAAGTGCCAAACAGAGCCTGCCACATCCAGACAGAGCTGAACAGAGCCAAACAGAGCATAGCAAAGCCAAAGAGATCAAAACAGAGCCTGACAGAGCCTGGCAGTGCTAATAGGTGCCAAACAGAGACTGCTAGAGCCAAACAGAGCCTGGCAAAGCCAAACAGAGCCCAACAGTGTCTGGTAGAGCCAAAAAGAACAGAACAATGCCAGACAAATCCAAAGAGAAATAAACTGGGCCAATCAGTGCCTCGCAGAACCAAACAGTGCCAAACTGTGCCTGGCAGAGCCAAACAGAGCCAAAAAGAGACAAACACAGATCAAACAGAGTCAAGCAAATCCAAACAGAACAAAACAGAGCCTGACATGTCCAAACAGAGCCAAACAGAGCTTGGCACAGCCAGACAGAGCTGATCAGAGCCCAAGAGAGCCAAACAGGGCAAAACAAAACCATACAGATCGAAACAGATCCAAACAAAGCCTAACAGAGCTGAACACAGCGAAACAGAGCCAAGCAGAACAAAACAGGGCCTGGCATGTCCAGACAGAGCCAAACAGAGCCTTTCACAGCCAAAAGGAGCTTGGCAGAGCTGAACAGAACCAAACAGAGCCTGGCAGAGCCAGGTAGAACCAAACAGTACCATACAAATCCAAACAGAGCCAAACAGAACCACCTGGAGCAAAACAGTTCCTCACAGAATGAAACTAAGTCAAGCAAAGCCATACAGAGCCAAACAGTGGAAACAGAGTCAAACAGAGACAAAGAGAGCCAACGAGTGCCAAACAGGGCCTGGCACAGCCAGACAGAGCGGAACAGAGCCAAACAGAGTAAAACGAAGCCAAACAGATCGAAACAGAGCCTGGCAGGGCCAAACATATACAATGATGCCAAACAGAGCCTGGTAGAGCCAAACAGAGCCAAACAGTGCCTGGTAGTTCCAAACAGAGCCATACAGAGCAAAACAGTGCCTGGCAGAGACAAACAGAACCTAAAAGTGCCAATCACAGCTCAACAGAGCCAAGCAAAACCAAACAGAACAAACCAGAGCCTGAGATGTCCATACAGAGCCAAATGGAACCTGGCACAGCCAGAGAGAGCTGATCAGAGCCAAAGAGAGCCAAACAGGACAAAACAAAGCCAAACTGATCGAAACAGAGCCAAAAGGAGCCTAACGGAGCTGAACACAACTAAAAAGTGCCAAGCAGAACAAAACAGAGCCTGGCATGTCCAGACAGAGCCAAACAGAGGCTTTCAGAGTGAAAAGGAGCTTGGCGGAGCTGAAGTGAGCCAGACAGAGCCAAACAGAGCCTGGTAGAGCCATGCAGGCCCAAACAGTGCCATACAACTCCAAACAGAGCCAAAGAGAACCAATTTGAGCCAAACAATTCATCGCAGAATGAAACTGAGTCAAGCAAAGACATACACAGCCAAACAGTGGAAACAGAGTCAAACAGAGACAAAGAGAGCCAATGAGTGCCAAACAGGGCCTGGCACTGCTAGACAGTGCTTTTCAGAGCCAAACAGAGCCAAACAGAATAAAGCAAAGCCAAACAGATCGAAACAGAGCCTGGCAGGGCCAAACATATACAATGGTGCCAAACAGAGCCTGGCAGAGCCAAACAGAGCCAAACAGTGAGATAAAAACAAAACAAAACTGCGGATGCAGGAAATCCAAAACAAAAACAGAATTACCTGGAAAAACTCAGCAGGTCTGGCAGCATCGGCGGAGAAGAAAAGAGTTGACGTTTCGAGCCAAACAGTGCCTGGCAAATCCAAAGAGAGCCAAAGAGAGCTAAACAGAGCCATACAGAGCCAAACCGATCCTGGCACAGCCAGACAGAGCTGATCAGAGCCAAACAGAGCGAAACAGGGCAGAACAAAGCCAAACAGATTGAAACAGAGCCAAACAGAGCCTAACAGAGCTGAACACAGCTAAACAGAGCCAAGCAGAACAAAACAGAGCCTTCCATGTCCAGACAGAGCCAAACAGAGCCATTCAGAGCCACAAGGAGCTTGGCAGAGCTGAACGGAGCCAAACAGAGGCAAACAGAGCCTGGCAGAGCCAAGCAGACCCAAACAGTGCCATACAAATCCAAACAGAGCCAAAGAAAACCAAATTGAGCCAAACAGTTCCTCACAGAATGAAACTGAGCCAAGCAAAGCCATGCAGACCCAAACAGTGGAAACAGAGTCAAACAGAGACAAAGAGAACCAACAAGTGCCAAACAGGGCCTGGCACAGCCAGACAGAGCTGAACAGAGCCAAACACAGCCAGAGTAAAACGAAGCCAAACAGATCGAAACAGAGCCTGGCAGGGCCAAACATATACAATGGCACCAAACAGAGCCTGGCAGAGCCAAACAGTGCCTGGTAGATGTAAACAGAGCCATACAGAGCCATACAGTGCCTGGCAGAGACAAAAAGAGCCTAAAAGAGCCAATCACAGCTCAACAGAGCCAAGCAAAACCAAACAGAACAAAACAGAGCCTGAGATGTCCAAACAGAGCCAAAAAGAGCCAAACGGAGCCTGGCACAGCGCGACAGAGCTGATCAGAGCCAAAGAGAGCCAATCAGGGCAAAACAAACCCAAACTGATCGAAACAGAGGCAAACAGAGCCTAGCAGAGCTGAACACAACAAAAAACTGCCAAGCAGAACCAAACAGAGCCTGGCTAAGCCAAGCAGACCCAAACAGTGCCATACAAATCCAAACAGCGCCAAAGAGAACCAAATTGAGCCAAACAGTTCATCGCAGAATGAAACTGAGTCAAGCAAAGCCATACAGACCCAAACAGTGGAAACAGAGTCAAACAGAGACAAAGAGCCAACGAGTGCGAAACAGGGCCTGGCACTGCTAGACAGTGCTTTTCAGAGCCAAACAGAGCCAAACAGAATAAAGCAAAGCCAAACAGATCGAAACAGAGCCTGGCAGGGCCATACATATACAATGGTGCCAAAAAGAGCCTGGCAGAGCCAAACAGAGCCAAACAGTGCCTGGCAAATCCAAAGAGAGCCAAAGAGAGCAAAACAGAGCCTGACAGAGCCAAACAGAGCCATACAGAGCCAAACAGTGCCTGGCAGAGACAAACAGAGCCTAAAAGAGCCAATCACAGCTCAACAGAGCCAAGCAAAACCAAACAGAACAAAACAGAGCCTGACATGTCCAAACAGAGCCATACAGAGCCAGACAGAGTCAAACAGGGACAAGCAGAAACAAACAGAGCCTGGCACAGCCAAACTGAGCTCAACAGAGTCAAACAGGGCCTCGGAGAGCCAAAGGGAGCCTGGCTGAGCCACACATAGCCAAACAGAGCATGGTAGAGCCAAAGAGAGCCAAACAGAGCTTGGCGAAGGCAATCAAACAGAGCCTGCCAGAGCCAAAAAGAGCCTGACCGAGCCAAACAGAGCCTGACAGAGCCAAACAGAGCCCAACAGTGTCTAATAGAACCAAACAGAACAGAACAATGCCAGACAAATCCAAAGAGAAACAAACTGGGCTAAACAGTGCCTCGCAGAACCAAACAGAGCCAAACAGAGCCTCGTAGTGTGAAACAGAGCAAAGGAGTGCCTTGCATGTGCAAACTGAGCTAAACAGAACCAAACAGAGCCAAACAGAGCCAAGTAGAGCCTGGCAGAGCCAAACAGAGTCTGGAAGAGCCAGACAGAGCCGATCAGAGCATGGTACAGCCAAAGAGAACCAAACAGTGCCTGGCAAAGACAATCAGAGCCTGGCAGAGGCAAACACGGCCAAACAGAGCCATGCAGAACCAAACAGAGCCAATCAGAGCCTAACAGACTCAAACAGAGACAAACAGAGCCAAACAGAGACAAAAAAAATCCAATAAGTGCCAAACAGAGCCTGCCACATCCAGACAGAGCTGAACAGAGCCAAACAGAGCATAGCAAAGCCAAAGAAATCAAAACAGAGCCTGACAGAGCCTGGCAGTGCTAATAGGTGCCAAACAGAGACTGCTAGAGCCAAACAGAGCCTGGCAAAGCCAAACAGAGCCCAACAGTGTCTGGTAAGCCAAAAAGAACAGAACAATGCCAGACAAATCCAAAGAGAAATAAACTGGGCCAATCAGTGCCTCGCAGAACCAAACAGAGCCAAACTGTGCCTGGCAGAGCCAAATAGAGCCAAAAAGAGACAAACACAGATCAAACAGAGTCAAGCAAATCCAAACAGAACAAAACAGAGCATGACATGTCCAAACAGAGCCAAACAGAGCTTGGCACAGCCAGACAGAGCTGATCAGAGCCCAAGAGATCCAAACAGGGCAAAACAAAATCATACAGATCGAAACAGATCCAAACAAAGCCTAACAGAGCTGAACACAGCTAAACAGAGCCAAGCAGAACAAAACAGGGCCTGGCATGTCCAGACAGAGCCAAACAGAGCCTTTCACAGCCAAAAGGAGCTTGGCAGAGCTGAACAGAACCAAACAGAGCCTGGCAGAGCCAGGTAGAACCAAACAGTACCATACAAATCCAAACAGAGCCAAACAGAACCACCTGGAGCAAAACAGTTCCTCACAGAATGAAACTAAGTCAAGCAAAGCCATACAGAGCCAAACAGTGGAAACAGAGTCAAACAGAGACAAAGAGAGCCAACGAGTGCCAAACAGGGCCTGGCACAGCCAGACAGAGCGGAACAGAGCCAAACAGAGTAAAACAAAGCCAAACAGATCGAAACAGAGCCTGGCAGGGCCAAACATCTACAATGATGCCAAACAGAGCCTGGTAGAGCCAAACAGAGCCAAACAGTGCCTGGTAGTTCCAAACAGAGCCATACAGAGCAAAACAGTGCCTGGCAGAGACAAACAGAACCTAAAAGTGCCAATCACAGCTCAACAGAGCCAAGCAAAACCAAACAGAACAAACCAGAGCCTGAGATGTCCATACAGAGCCAAACGGAACCTGGCACAGCCAGAGAGAGCTGATCAGAGCCAAAGAGAGCCAAACAGGACAAAACAAAGCCAAACTGATCGAAACAGAGCCAAAAGGAGCCTAACGGAGCTGAACACAACTAAAAAGTGCCAAGCAGAACAAAACAGAGCCTGGCATGTCCAGACAGAGCCAAACAGAGGCTTTCAGAGTGAAAAGGAGCTTGGCGGAGCTGAAGTGAGCCAGACAGAGCCAAACAGAGCCTGGTAGAGCCATGCAGGCCCAAACAGTGCCATACAACTCCAAACAGAGCCAAAGAGAACCAATTTGAGCCAAACAGTTCATCGCAGAATGAAACTGAGTCAAGCAAAGACATACACAGCCAAACAGTGGAAACAGAGTCAAACAGAGACAAAGAGAGCCAATGAGTGCCAAACAGGGCCTGGCACTGCTAGACAGTGCTTTTCAGAGCCAAACAGAGCCAAACAGAATAAAGCAAAGCCAAACAGATCGAAACAGAGCCTGGCAGGGCCAAACATATACAATGGTGCCAAACAGAGCCTGGCAGAGCCAAACAGAGCCAAACAGTGAGATAAAAACAAAACAAAACTGCGGATGCAGGAAATCCAAAACAAAAACAGAATTACCTGGAAAAACTCAGCAGGTCTGGCAGCATCGGCGGAGAAGAAAAGAGTTGACGTTTCGAGCCAAACAGTGCCTGGCAAATCCAAAGAGAGCCAAAGAGAGCAAAACAGAGCCTGACAGAGCCAAACAGAGCCATACAGAGCCAAACAGTGCCTGGCAGAGACAAACAGAGCCTAAAAGAGCCAATCACAGCTCAACAGAGCCAAGCAAAACCAAACAGAACAAAACAGAGCCTGACATGTCCAAACAGAGCCATACAGAGCCAGACAGAGTCAAACAGGGACAAGCAGAAACAAACAGAGCCTGGCACAGCCAAACTGAGCTCAACAGTGTCAAACAGGGCCTCGTAGAGCCAAAGAGAGCCTGGCTGAGCCACACATAGCCAAACAGAGCATGGTAGAGCCAAAGAGAGCCAAACAGAGCTTGGCGAAGGCAATCAAACAGAGCCTGCCAGAGCCAAAAAGAGCCTGACCGAGCCAAACAGAGCCTGACAGAGCCAAACAGAGCCCAACAGTGTCTAATAGAACCAAACAGAACAGAACAATGCCAGACAAATCCAAAGAGAAACAAACTGGGCTAAACAGTACCTCGCAGAACCAAACAGAGCCAAACAGAGCCTCGTAGAGTGAAACAGAGCAAAGGAGTGCCTTACATGTGCAAACTGAGCTAAACAGAACCAAACAGAGCCAATCAGAGCCAAGTAGAGCCTGGCAGAGCCAAACAGAGTCTGGAAGAGCCAGACAGAGCCAATCAGAGAATGGTACAGCCAAAGAGAACCAAACAGAGCCTGGCAAAGACAATCAGAGCCTGGCAGAGGCAAACACGGCCAAACAGAGCCATGCAGAACCAAACAGAGCCAATCAGAGCCTAACAGACCCAAACAGAGACAAACAGAGCCAAACAGAGACAAAAAAATCCAATAAGTGCCAAACAGAGCCTGCCACATCCAGACAGAGCTGAACAGAGCCAAACAGCGCATAGCAAAGCCAAAGAGATCAAAACAGAGCCTGACAGAGCCTGGCAGTGCTAATAGGTGCCAAACAGAGCCTGCTAGAGCCAAACAGAGCCTGCCAAAGCCAAACAGAGCCCAACAGTGTCTGGTAGAGCCAAAAGGAACAGAACAATGCCAGACAAATCTAAAGAGAAATAAACTGGGCCAATCAGTGCCTCGCAGAACCAAACAGAGCCAAACTGTGCCTGGCAGAGCCAAATAGAGCCAAAAGGAGACAAACACAGCTCAAACAGAGTCAAGCAGATCCAAACAGCACAAAACAGAGCCTGACATGTCCAAACAGAGCCAAACAGAGCTTGGCACAGCCAGACAGAGCTGATCAGAGCCCAAGAGAGCCAAACAGGGCAAAACAAAACCATACAGATCGAAACAGAGCCAAACAAAGCCTAACAGAGCTGAACACAGCGAAACAGAGCCAAGCAGAACAAAACAGGGCCTGGCATGTCCAGACAGAGCCAAACAGAGCCTTTCACAGCCAAAAGGAGCTTGGCAGAGCTGAACAGAACCAAACAGAGCCTGGCAGAGCCAGGTAGAACCAAACAGTACCATACAAATCCAAACAGAGCCAAACAGAACCACCTGGAGCAAAACAGTTCCTCACAGAATGAAACTAAGTCAAGCAAAGCCATACAGAGCCAAACAGTGGAAACAGAGTCAAACAGAGACAAAGAGAGCCAACGAGTGCCAAACAGTGCCTGGCACAGCCAGACAGAGCGGAACAGAGCCAAACAGAGTAAAACAAAGCCAAACAGATCGAAACAGAGCCTGGCAGGGCCAAACATATACAATGATGCCAAACAGAGCCTGGTAGAGCCAAACAGAGCCAAACAGTGCCTGGTAGTTCCAAACAGAGCCATACAGAGCAAAACAGTGCCTGGCAGAGACAAACAGAACCTAAAAGTGCCAATCACAGCTCAACAGAGCCAAGCAAAACCAAACAGAACAAACCAGAGCCTGAGATGTCCATACAGAGCCAAACGGAACCTGGCACAGCCAGAGAGAGCTGATCAGAGCCAAAGAGAGCCAAACAGGACAAAACAAAGCCAAACTGATCGAAACAGAGCCAAAAGGAGCCTAACGGAGCTGAACACAACTAAAAAGTGCCAAGCAGAACAAAACAGAGCCTGGCATGTCCAGACAGAGCCAAACAGAGGCTTTCAGAGTGAAAAGGAGCTTGGCGGAGATGAAGTGAGCCAGACAGAGCCAAACAGAGCCTGGTAGAGCCATGCAGGCCCAAACAGTGCCATACAACTCCAAACAGAGCCAAAGAGAACCAATTTGAGCCAAACAGTTCATCGCCGAATGAAACTGAGTCAAGCAAAGACATACACAGCCAAACAGTGGAAACAGAGTCAAACAGAGACAAAGAGAGCCAACGAGTGCCAAACAGGGCCTGGCACTGCTAGACAGTGCTTTTCAGAGCCAAACAGAGCCAAACAGAATAAAGCAAAGCCAAACAGATCGAAACAGAGCCTGGCAGGGCCAAACATATACAATGGTGCCAAACAGAGCCTGGCAGAGCCAAACAGAGCCAAACAGTGAGATAAAAACAAAACAAAACTGCGGATGCAGGAAATCCAAAACAAAAACAGAATTACCTGGAAAAACTCAGCAGGTCTGGCAGCATCGGCGGAGAAGAAAAGAGTTGACGTTTCGAGCCAAACAGTGCCTGGCAAATCCAAAGAGAGCCAAAGAGAGCAAAACAGAGCCTGACAGAGCCAAACAGAGCCATACAGAGCCAAACAGTGCCTGGCAGAGACAAACAGAGCCTAAAAGAGCCAATCACAGCTCAACAGAGCCAAGCAAAACCAAACAGAACAAAACAGAGCCTGACATGTCCAAACAGAGCCATACAGAGCCAGACAGAGTCAAACAGGGACAAGCAGAAACAAACAGAGCCTGGCACAGCCAAACTGAGCTCAACAGTGTCAAACAGGGCCTCGTAGAGCCAAAGAGAGCCTGGCTGAGCCACACATAGCCAAACAGAGCATGGTAGAGCCAAAGAGAGCCAAACAGAGCTTGGCGAAGGCAATCAAACAGAGCCTGCCAGAGCCAAAAAGAGCCTGACCGAGCCAAACAGAGCCTGACAGAGCCAAACAGAGCCCAACAGTGTCTAATAGAACCAAACAGAACAGAACAATGCCAGACAAATCCAAAGAGAAACAAACTGGGCTAAACAGTACCTCGCAGAACCAAACAGAGCCAAACAGAGCCTCGTAGAGTGAAACAGAGCAAAGGAGTGCCTTACATGTGCAAACTGAGCTAAACAGAACCAAACAGAGCCAAACAGAGCCAAGTAGAGCCTGGCAGAGCCAAACAGAGTCTGGAAGAGCCAGACAGAGCCAATCAGAGAATGGTACAGCCAAAGAGAACCAAACAGAGCCTGGCAAAGACAATCAGAGCCTGGCAGAGGCAAACACGGCCAAACAGAGCCATGCAGAACCAAACAGAGCCAATCAGAGCCTAACAGACCCAAACAGAGACAAACAGAGCCAAACAGAGACAAAAAAATCCAATAAGTGCCAAACAGAGCCTGCCACATCCAGACAGAGCTGAACAGAGCCAGACAGCGCATAGCAAAGCCAAAGAGATCAAAACAGAGCCTGACAGAGCCTGGCAGTGCTAATAGGTGCCAAACAGAGCCTGCTAGAGCCAAACAGAGCCTGCCAAAGCCAAACAGAGCCCAACAGTGTCTGGTAGAGCCAAAAGGAACAGAACAATGCCAGACAAATCTAAAGAGAAATAAACTGGGCCAATCAGTGCCTCGCAGAACCAAACAGAGCCAAACTGTGCCTGGCAGAGCCAAATAGAGCCAAAAGGAGACAAACACAGCTCAAACAGAGTCAAGCAGATCCAAACAGTACAAAACAGAGCCTGACATGTCCAAACAGAGCCAAACAGAGCTTGGCACAGCCAGACAGAGCTGATCAGAGCCCAAGAGAGCCAAACAGGGCAAAACAAAACCATACAGATCGAAACAGAGCCAAACAAAGCCTAACAGAGCTGAACACAGCGAAACAGAGCCAAGCAGAACAAAACAGGGCCTGGCATGTCCAGACAGAGCCAAACAGAGCCTTTCACAGCCAAAAGGAGCTTGGCAGAGCTGAACAGAACCAAACAGAGCCTGGCAGAGCCAGGTAGAACCAAACAGTACCATACAAATCCAAACAGAGCCAAACAGAACCACCTGGAGCAAAACAGTTCCTCACAGAATGAAACTAAGTCAAGCAAAGCCATACAGAGCCAAACAGTGGAAACAGAGTCAAACAGAGACAAAGAGAGCCAACGAGTGCCAAACAGTGCCTGGCACAGCCAGACAGAGCGGAACAGAGCCAAACAGAGTAAAACAAAGCCAAACAGATCGAAACAGAGCCTGGCAGGGCCAAACATATACAATGATGCCAAACAGAGCTTGGTAGAGCCAAACAGAGCCAAACAGTGCCTGGTAGTTCCAAACAGAGCCATACAGAGCAAAACAGTGCCTGGCAGAGACAAACAGAACCTAAAAGTGCCAATCACAGCTCAACAGAGCCAAGCAAAACCAAAAAGAACAAACCAGAGCCTGAGATGTCCATACAGAGCCAAACGGAACCTGGCACAGCCAGAGAGAGCTGATCAGAGCCAAAGAGAGCCAAACAGGACAAAACAAAGCCAAACTGATCGAAACAGAGCCAAAAGGAGCCTAACGGAGCTGAACACAACTAAAAAGTGCCAAGCAGAACAAAACAGAGCCTGGCATGTCCAGACAGAGCCAAACAGAGGCTTTCAGAGTGAAAAGGAGCTTGGCGGAGATGAAGTGAGCCAGACAGAGCCAAACAGAGCCTGGTAGAGCCATGCAGGCCCAAACAGTGCCATACAACTCCAAACAGAGCCAAAGAGAACCAATTTGAGCCAAACAGTTCATCGCCGAATGAAACTGAGTCAAGCAAAGACATACACAGCCAAACAGTGGAAACAGAGTCAAACAGAGACAAAGAGAGCCAACGAGTGCCAAACAGGGCCTGGCACTGCTAGACAGTGCTTTTCAGAGCCAAACAGAGCCAAACAGAATAAAGCAAAGCCAAACAGATCGAAACAGAGCCTGGCAGGGCCAAACATATACAATGGTGCCAAACAGAGCCTGGCAGAGCCAAACAGAGCCAAACAGTGAGATAAAAACAAAACAAAACTGCGGATGCAGGAAATCCAAAACAAAAACAGAATTACCTGGAAAAACTCAGCAGGTCTGGCAGCATCGGCGGAGAAGAAAAGAGTTGACGTTTCGAGCCAAACAGTGCCTGGCAAATCCAAAGAGAGCCAAAGAGAGCAAAACAGAGCCTGACAGAGCCAAACAGAGCCATACAGAGCCAAACAGTGCCTGGCAGAGACAAACAGAGCCTAAAAGAGCCAATCACAGCTCAACAGAGCCAAGCAAAACCAAACAGAACAAAACAGAGCCTGACATGTCCAAACAGAGCCATACAGAGCCAGACAGAGTCAAACAGGGACAAGCAGAAACAAACAGAGCCTGGCACAGCCAAACTGAGCTCAACAGTGTCAAACAGGGCCTCGTAGAGCCAAAGAGAGCCTGGCTGAGCCACACATAGCCAAACAGAGCATGGTAGAGCCAAAGAGAGCCAAACAGAGCTTGGCGAAGGCAATCAAACAGAGCCTGCCAGAGCCAAAAAGAGCCTGACCGAGCCAAACAGAGCCTGACAGAGCCAAACAGAGCCCAACAGTGTCTAATAGAACCAAACAGAACAGAACAATGCCAGACAAATCCAAAGAGAAACAAACTGGGCTAAACAGTACCTCGCAGAACCAAACAGAGCCAAACAGAGCCTCGTAGAGTGAAACAGAGCAAAGGAGTGCCTTACATGTGCAAACTGAGCTAAACAGAACCAAACAGAGCCAAACAGAGCCAAGTAGAGCCAGACAGAGCCAATCAGAGCATGGTACAGCCAAAGAGAACCAAACAGAGCCTGGCAAAGACAATCAGAGCCTGGCAGAGGCAAACAGGGCCAAACAGAGCCAAGCCGAATAAAACAGGGCCTGGCATGTCCAGACAGAGCCAAACAGAGCCTTTCACAGCCAAAAGGAGCTTGGCAGAGCAAGACACAGCCGCCTAGGGCCATGTAGAGCCTACCAGTGCCTAACAAAGCGAAGCAGAGTCAAACAGAGAAAGAAGAGACAAACAGAGCCAAACATTGCGAAACAGTGCCAAACTAATCCTGGCACAGCCAGACAGAGCTGATCAGAGCCAAACAGAGCCAAACAGGGCAAAACAAAACCATACAGATCGAAACAGATCTAAGCAAAGCCTAACAGAGCTGAACACAGCTAAACAGAGCCAAGCAGAACAAAACAGGGCCTGGCATGTCCAGACAGAGCCAAACAGAGCCTTTCACAGCCAAAAGGAGCTTGGCGGAGCTGAACAGAGCCAAACAGAGCCTCGTAGAGTGAAACAGAGCAAAGGAGTGCCTTGCATGTGCAAACTGAGCTAAAGAGAACCAAACAGAGCCAATCAGAGCCAAGTAGAGCCTGGCAGAGCCAAACAGAGTCTGGAAGAGCCAGACAGAGCCAATCAGAGAATGGTACAGCCAAAGAGAACCAAACAGAGCCTGGCAAAGACAATCAGAGCCTGGCAGAGGCAAACACGGCCAAACAGAGCCATGCAGAACCAAACAGAGCCAATCAGAGCCTAACAGACCCAAACAGAGACAAACAGAGCCAAACAGAGACAAAAAAATCCAATAAGTGCCAAACAGAGCCTGCCACATCCAGACAGAGCTGAACAGAGCCAAACAGCGCATAGCAAAGCCAAAGAGATCAAAACAGAGCCTGACAGAGCCTGGCAGTGCTAATAGGTGCCAAACAGAGCCTGCTAGAGCCAAACAGAGCCTGCCAAAGCCAAACAGGGCCCAACAGTGTCTGGTAGAGCCAAAAAGAACAGAACAATGCCAGACAAATCTAAAGAGAAATAAACTGGGCCAATCAGTGCCTCGCAGAACCAAACAGAGCCAAACTGTGCCTGGCAGAGCCAAATAGAGCCAAAAGGAGACAAACACAGCTCAAACAGAGTCAAGCAGATCCAAACAGTACAAAACAGAGCCTGACATGTCCAAACAGAGCCAAACAGAGCTTGGCACAGCCAGACAGAGCTGATCAGAGCCCAAGAGAGCCAAACAGGGCAAAACAAAACCATACAGATCGAAACAGATCCAAACAAAGCCTAACAGAGCTGAACACAGCGAAACAGAGCAAAGCAGAACAAAACAGGGCCTGGCATGTCCAGACAGAGCCAAACAGAGCCTTTCACAGCCAAAAGGAGCTTGGCAGAGCTGAACAGAGCCAAACAGAGCCTGGCAGAGCCAGGTAGAACCAAGCAGTAACATACACATCCAAACAGAGCCAAACAGAACCACCTGGAGCAAAACAGTTCCTCACAGAATGAATCTGAGTCAAGCAAAGCCATACAGAGCCAAACAGTGGAAACAGAGTCAAACAGAGACAAAGAGAGCCAACGAGTGCCAAACAGGGCCTGGCACAGCCAGACAGAGCGGAACAGAGCCAAACAGAGTAAAACGAAGCCAAACAGATTGAAACAGAGCAGAACAGAGCCTGGCAGGGCCAAACAGAGGCACTGAGTGTCAATCAGAGCCTGGTAGAGCAAAACAGAGCCAGTAGAGCAAATAGGAGCCTGTCAGAGCAAAACACAGCCTCCTAGGGCCATGTAGAGCCTACCAGTGCCAAACAAAGCGAAGCAGAGTCAAACAGCCAAACAGAGAAAGGAGAGAAAAACAGAGCCAAACATAGCCAAGCAGTGCCAAACTAATCCTGGCACAGCCAGACAGAGCTGATCAGAGCCAAACAGGACAAAACAAAGCCAAACTGATCGAAACAGAGCCAAACGGAGCCTAACAGAGCTGAACACAACTAAAAAGTGCCAAGCAGAACAAAACAGAGCCTGGCATGTCCAGACAGAGCCAAACAGAGGCTTTCAGAGTGAAAAGGAGCTTGGCGGAGATGAAGTGAGCCAGACAGAGCCAAACAGAGCCTGGTAGAGCCATGCAGGCCCAAACAGTGCCATACAACTCCAAACAGAGCCAAAGAGAACCAATTTGAGCCAAACAGTTCATCGCAGAATGAAACTGAGTCAAGCAAAGCCATACACAGCCAAACAGTGGAAACAGAGTCAAACAGAGACAAAGAGAGCCAACGAGTGCCAAACAGGGCCTGGCACTGCTAGACAGTGCTTTTCAGAGCCAAACAGAGCCAAACAGAATAAAGCAAAGCCAAACAGATCGAAACAGAGCCTGGCAGGGCCAAACATATACAATGGTGCCAAACAGAGCCTGGCAGAGCCAAACAGAGCCAAACAGTGAGATAAAAACAAAACAAAACTGCGGATGCAGGAAATCCAAAACAAAAACAGAATTACCTGGAAAAACTCAGCAGGTCTGGCAGCATCGGCGGAGAAGAAAAGAGTTGACGTTTCGAGCCAAACAGTGCCTGGCAAATCCAAAGAGAGCCAAAGAGAGCAAAACAGAGCCAAACAGAGCCATACAGAGCCAAACAGTGCCTGGCAGAGACAAACAGAGCCTAAAAGAGCCAATCACAGCTCAACAGAGCCAAGCAAAACCAAACAGAACAAAACAGAGCCTGACATGTCCAAACAGAGCCATACAGAGCCAGACAGAGTCAAACAGGGACAAGCAGAAACAAACAGAGCCTGGCACAGCCAAACTGAGCTCAACAGAGTCAAACAGGGCCTCGGAGAGACAAAGGGAGCCTGGCTGAGCCACACATAGCCAAACAGAGCATGGTAGAGCCAAAGAGAGCCAAACAGAGCTTGGCGAAGGCAATCAAACAGAGCCTGCCAGAGCCAAAAAGAGCCTGACCGAGCCAAACAGAGCCTGACAGAGCCAAACAGAGCCCAACAGTGTCTAATAGAACCAAACAGAACAGAACAATGCCAGACAAATCCAAAGAGAAACAAACTGGGCTAAACAGTGCCTCGCAGAACTAAACAGAGCCAAACAGAGCCTCGTAGTGTGAAACAGAGCAAAGGAGTGCCTTGCATGTGCAAACTGAGCTAAACAGAACCAAACAGAGCCAAACAGAGCCAAGTAGAGCCTGGCAGAGCCAAACAGAGTCTGGAAGAGCCAGACAGAGCCGATCAGAGCATGGTACAGCCAAAGAGAACCAGACAGTGCCTGGCAAAGACAATCAGAGCCTGGCAGAGGCAAACACGGCCAAACAGAGCCATGCAGAGCCAGACAGAGCCAATCAGAGCCTAACAGACCCAAACAGAGACAAACAGAGCCAAACAGAGCCAAAAAAATCCAATAAGTGCCAAACAGAGCCTGCCACATCCAGACAGAGCTGAACAGAGCCAAACAGAGCATAGCAAAGCCAAAGAGATCAAAACAGAGCCTGACAGAGCCAGGCAGTGCTAATAGGTGCCAAACAGAGACTGCTAGAGCCAAACAGAGCCTGGCAAAGCCAAACAGAGCCCAACAGTGTCTGGTAGAGCCAAAAAGAACAGAACAATGCCAGACAAATCCAAAGAGAAATAAACTGGGCCAATCACTGCCTCGCAGAACCAAACAGAGCCAAACTGTGCCTGGCAGAGCCAAACAGAGCCAAAAAGAGACAAACACAGATCAAACAGAGTCAAGCAAATCCAAACAGAACAAAACAGAGCCTGACATGTCCAAACAGAGCCAAACAGAGCTTGGCACAGCCAGACAGAGCTGATCAGAGCCCAAGAGAGCCAAACAGGGCAAAACAAAATCATACAGATCGAAACAGATCCAAACAAAGCCTAACAGAGCTGAACACAGCGAAACAGAGCCAAGCAGAACAAAACAGGGCCTGGCATGTCCAGACAGAGCCAAACAGAGCCTTTCACAGCCAAAAGGAGCTTGGCAGAGCTGAACAGAGCCAAACAGAGCCTGGCAGAGCCAGGTAGAACCAAACAGTACCATACAGATCCAAACAGAGCCAAACAGAACCACCTGGAGCAAAACAGTTCCTCACAGAATGAAACTAAGTCAAGCAAAGCCATACAGAGCCAAACAGTGGAAACAGAGTCAAACAGAGACAAAGAGAGCCAACGAGTGCCAAACAGGGCCTGGCACAGCCAGACAGAGCGGAACAGAGCCAAACAGAGTAAAACGAAGCCAAACAGATTGAAACAGAGCAGAACAGAGCCAGACAGAGCCAAACAGAGCCTAGTAGACCCAAAAAGAGACAAACAGAGGTAAAAGAGCTACACAGAGCCAAACAAGGCCAATCAGTGCATAACAGAGCCTGGCACAGCCAGATAGAGCTGGAGTATGCTGAACAGAGCCAAATGGAGCAAAACAAAGAAAAAGAGATCGAAACTGAGCCAAACAGAGCCTTGCAGTGCCCAACAGAGCCAACAGGTGTCAAAAAGAGCCTGCTGGAGCCAGAAAGAGCCTGGCAGAGCCAAAGAGAGCCAAACGGTGTCTGGTAGAGCTGAACAGAACAGAACAATGCCAGACAAATCCAAAGAGACACAAATTGGGCCCAAGAGGGCCTCGCAGAACCAAACTGAGCCAAACAGCGCCTGGCAGAGCCAAACAGAGCCCAAAGGAGTCAAACACAGCTCAACAGAGCCAAGCAAAACAAAACAGAACAAAACAGAGGCTGACATGTCAAAACAGCGCCAAACAAAGCCAAGCAGAACAAAACAGAGCCTGACATTTCCAAACAGAGCTAAACAGAGCCATACAGAGCCAAACCGATCCTGGCACAGCCAGACAGAGCTGATCAGAGCCAAACAGAGCCAAACAGGGCAGAACAAAGCCAAACAGATCGAAACAGAGCAAACAGACCCTAACAGAGCTGAACACAGCTAAACAGAGCCACGCAGAACAAAACAGAGCCTTCCATGTCCAGACAGAGCCAAACAGAGCCTTTCAGAGCCACAAGGAGCTTGGCAGAGCTGAACAGAGCCAAGCAGAGCCAAACAGAGCCTGGCAGAGCCAAGCAGACCCAAACAGTGCCATACAAATCCAAACAGAGCCAAAGAGAACCAAATTGAGCCAAACAGTTCCTCACAAAATGAAACTGAGCCAATCAAAGCCATACAGACCCAAACAGTGGAAACAGAGTCAAACAGAGACAAAGAGAACCAACAAATGCCAAACAGGAACTGGCACAGCCAGACAGAGCTGAACAGAGCCAAACACAGCCAGAGTAAAACGAAGCCAAACAGATCGAAACAGAGCCTGGCAGGGCCAAACATATACAATGGCGCCAAACAGAGCCTGGCAGAGCCAAACAGTGCCTGGTAGATCTAAACAGAGCCATACAGAGCCAAACAGTGCCTGGCAGAGACAAACAGAGCCTAAAAGAGCCAATCACAGCTCAACAGAGCCAAGCAAAACCAAACAGAACAAACCAGAGCCTGAGATGTCCAAACAGAGCCAAACAGAGCAAAGCGGAGCCTGGCACAGCCAGACAGAGCTGATCAGAGCCAAAGAGAGCCAAACAGAGCAAAACAAAGCCAAACTGATCGAAACAGAGACTAACAGAGCCTAACAGAGCTGAACACAACTAAAAAGTGCCAAGCAGAACCAAACAGTGCCATACAAATCCAAACAGAGCCAAAGAGAACCAAATTGAGCCAAACAGTTCATCACAGAATGAAACTGAGCCAAGCAAAGCCATACAGACCCAAACAGTGGAAACAGAGTCAAACAGAGACAAAGAGAACCAACAAGTGCCAAACAGGAACTGGCACAGCCAGACAGAGCTGAACAGAGCCAAACACAGCCAGAGTAAAACGAAGCCAAACAGATCGAAACAGAGCCTGGCAGGGCCAAACATATACCATGGTGCCAAACAGAGCCTGGCAGAGTCAAACAGAGCCAAACAGTGCCTGGCAAATCCAAAGAGAGCCAAAGAGAGCAAAACAGAGCCTGACAGAGCCAAACAGAGCCATACAGAGCCAAACAGTGCCTGGCAGAGACAAACAGAGCCTAAAAGAGCCAATCACAGCTCAACAGAGCCAAGCAAAACCAAACAGAACAAAACAGAGCCTGACATGTCCAAACAGAGCCATACAGAGCCAGACAGAGTCAAACAGGGACAAGCAGAAACAAACAGAGCCTGGCACAGCCAAACTGAGCTCAACAGTGTCAAACAGGGCCTCGGAGAGCCAAAGAGAGCCTGGCTGAGCCACACATAGCCAAACAGAGCATGGTAGAGCCAAAGAGAGCCAAACAGAGCTTGGCGAAGGCAATCAAACAGAGCCTGCCAGAGCCAAAAAGAGCCTGACCGAGCCAAACAGAGCCTGACAGAGCCAAACAGAGCCCAACAGTGTCTAATAGAACCAAACAGAACAGAACAATGCCAGACACATCCAAAGAGAAACAAACTGGGCTAAACAGTGCCTCGCAGAACCAAACAGAGCCAAACAGAGCCTCGTAGAGTGAAACAGAGCAAAGGAGTGCCTTGCATGTGCAAACTGAGCTAAACAGAACCAAACAGAGCCAAACAGAGCCAAGTAGAGCCTGGCAGAGCCAAACAGAGTCTGGAAGAGCCAGACAGAGCCAATCAGAGAATGGTACAGCCAAAGAGAACCAAACAGAGCCTGGCAAAGACAATCAGAGCCTGGCAGAGGCAAACACGGCCAAACAGAGCCATGCAGAACCAAACAGAGCCAATCAGAGCCAAACAGACCCAAACAGAGACAAACAGAGCCAAACAGAGCCAAAAAAATCCAATAAGTGCCAAACAGAGCCTGCCACATCCAGACAGAGCTGAACAGAGCCAAACAGAGCATAGCAAAGCCAAAAAGATCAAAACAGAGCCTGACAGAGCCTGGCAGTGCTAATAGGTGCCAAACAGAGACTGCTAGAGCCAAACAGAGCCTGCCAAAGCCAAACAGAGCCCAACAGTGTCTGGTAGAGCCAAAAAGAACAGAACAATGCCAGACAAATCCAAAGAGAAATAAACTGGGCCAATCAGTGCCTTGCAGAACCAAACAGAGCCAAACTGTGCCTGGCAGAGCCAAACAGAGCCAAAAAGAGACAAACACAGCTCAAACAGAGTCAAGCAAATCCAAACAGAACAAAACAGAACCTGATATGTCCAAACAGAGCCAAACAGAGCTTGGCACAGCCAGACAGAGCTGATCAGAGCCCAAGAGAGCCAAACAGGGCAAAACAAAACAATACAGATCGAAACAGATCCAAACAAAGCCTAACAGAGCTGAACACAGCTAAACAGAGCCAAGCAGAACAAAACAGGGCCTGGCATGTCCAGACAGAGCCAAACAGAGCCTGGCAGAGCCAGGTAGAACCAAATAGTACCATACAAATCCAAACAGAGCCAAACAGAACCACCTGGAGCAAAACAGTTCCTCACAGAATTGAAACTAAGTCAAGCAAATCCATACAGAGCCAAACAGTGGAAACAGAGTCAAACAGAGACAAAGAGAGCCAACGAGTGCCAAACAGGGCCTGGCACAGCCAGACAGAGCGGAACAGAGCCAAACAGAGTAAAACGAAGCCAAACAGATTGAAACAGAGCAGAACAGAGCCTGGCAGGGCCAAACAGAGACAATGAGTGTCAATCAGAGCCTGGTAGAGCAAAACACAGCCAGCAGAGCAAATAGGAGCCTGTCAGAGCAAAACACAGCCTCATAGGGCCATGTAGAGCCTACCAGTGCCAAACAAAGCGAAGCAGAGTCAAACAGCCAAACAGAGAAAGGAGAAACAAAAACAGAGCCAAACATATCCAAGCAGTGCCAAACTAATCCTGGCACAGCCAGACAGAGCTGAACAGAGCCAAACACAGCCAGAGTAAAACGAAGCCAAACAGATTGAAACAGGGCATGGCAGGGGCAAACATATACAATGATGCCAAACAGAGCCTGTCAGAGCCAAACAGACCAAAACAGTGCTTGGTAGATCCAAACAGAGCCATACAGAGCCAAACAGTGCCTGGCAGAGACAAACAGAGCCGAAAAGAGCCAATCACAGCTCAACAGAGCCAGGCAAAACCAAACAGAACAAACCAGAGCCTGAGATTTCCAAACAGAGCCAAACGGAGCTTGGCACAGCCAGACTGAGCTGATCAGAGCCAAAGAGAGCCAAACAGGGCAAAACAAAGCCAAACTGATCGAAACAGAGCCAAACAGAGCCTAACGGAGCTGAAGACAACTAAAAAGTGCCAAGCAGAACAAAACAGAGGCAGGTATGTCCAGGCAGAGCCAAACAGAGGCTTTCAGAGTGAAAAGGAGCTGAACTGAGCCAGACAGAGCCAAACAGAGCCTGGTAGAGCCATGCAGGCCCAAACAGTGCCATACAACTCCAAACAGAGCCAAAGAGAACCAAATTGAGCCAAACAGTTCATCGCAGAATGAAACTGAGTCAAGCAAAGCCATACACAGCCAAACAGTGGAAACAGAGTCAAACAGAGACAAAGAGAGCCAACGAGTGCCAAACAGGGCCTGGCACTGCTAGACAGTGCTTTTCAGAGCCAAACAGAGCCAAACAGAATAAAGCAAAGCCAAACAGATCGAAACAGGGCCTGGCAGGGCCAAACATATACAATGGTGCCAAACAGAGCCTGGCAGAGCCAAACAGAGCCAAACAGTGCCTGGCAAATCCAAAGAGAGCCAAAGAGAGCAAAACAGAGCCTGACAGAGCCAAACAGAGCCATACAGAGCCAAACAGTGCCTGGCAGAGACAAACAGAGCCTAAAAGAGCCAATCACAGCTCAACAGAGCCAAGCAAAACCAAACAGAACAAAACAGAGCCTGACATGTCCAAACAGAGCCATACAGAGCCAGACAGAGTCAAACAGGGACAAGCAGAAACAAACAGAGCCTGGCACAGCCAAACTGAGCTCAACAGAGTCATACATGGCCTCGTAGAGCCAAAGGGAGCCTGGCTGAGCCACACATAGCCAAACAGAGCATGGCAGAGCCAAAGAGAGCCAAACAGAGCTTGGCGAAGGCAATCAGAGCCTGGCAGGGCCAGGGAAAGGCAAACAGGGCCAAACAGAGTCATGCAGAACCAAACAGAGCCAATCAAAGCCTAACAGACCCAAACAGAGACAAACAGAGGAAACAGAGACAAACAGAGCCTAACAGACCCAAACAGAGACAAACAGAGGAAACAGAGACAAACAGAGCCTGGCACAGCATGACAGAGCTGAACAGAGCCAAACAGAGCTAAACAATGCCAAAGAGATCGAAACAGAGTCTGACAGTGCCTGGCAGTGCCATACAGAGCCAATAGGTGCCAAACAGAGCCTGCCAGAGCCAAAAAGAGCCTGACCGAGCCAAACAGAGCCTGACAGAGCCAAACAGAGCCCAACAGTGTCTAATAGAACCAAACAGAACAGAACAATGCCAGACACATCCAAAGAGAAACAAACTGGGCTAAACAGTGCCTCGCAGAACCAAACAGAGCCAAACAGAGCCTCGTAGAGTGAAACAGAGCAAAGGAGTGCCTTGCATGTGCAAACTGAGCTAAACAGAACCAAACAGAGCCAAACAGAGCCAAGTAGAGCCAGACAGAGCCAATCAGAGCATGGTACAGCCAAAGAGAACCAAACAGAGCCTGGCAAAGACAATCAGAGCCTGGCAGAGGCAAACAGGGCCAAACAGAGCCAAGCCGAATAAAACAGGGCCTGGCATGTCCAGACAGAGCCAAACAGAGCCTTTCACAGCCAAAAGGAGCTTGGCAGAGCAAAACACAGCCGCCTAGGGCCATGTAGAGCCTACCAGTGCCTAACAAAGCGAAGCAGAGTCAAACAGAGAAAGAAGAGACAAACAGAGCCAAACATTGCGAAACAGTGCCAAACTAATCCTGGCACAGCCAGACAGAGCTGATCAGAGCCAAACAGAGCCAAACAGGGCAAAACAAAACCATACAGATCGAAACAGATCTAAACAAAGCCTAACAGAGCTGAACACAGCTAAACAGAGCCAAGCAGAACAAAACAGGGCCTGGCATGTCCAGACAGAGCCAAACAGAGCCTTTCACAGCCAAAAGGGGCTTGGCGGAGCTGAACAGAGCCAAACAGAGCCTGGCAGAGCCAGGTAGAACCAAACAGTACCATACAAATCCAAACAGAGCCAAACAGAACCACTGGAGCAAAACAGTTCCTCACAGAATGAAACTGAGTCAAGCAAAGCCATACAGAGCCAAACAGTGGAAACAGAGTCAAACAGAGACAAAGAGAGCCAACGAGTGCCAAACAGGGCCTGGCACAGCCAGACAGAGCGGAACAGAGCCAAACAGAGTAAAATGAAGCCAAACAGATTGAAACAGAGCAAAACAGAGCCTGGCAGGGCCAAACAGAGACAATGAGTGTCAATCAGAGCCTGGTAGAGCAAAACACAGCCAGCAGAGCAAATAGGAGCCTGTCAGAGCAAAACACAGCCTCCTAGGGCCATGTAGAGCCTACCAGTGCCAAACAAAGCGATGCAGAGTCAAACAGCCAAACAGAGAAAGGAGAGACAAACAGAGCCAAACATAGCCAAGCAGTGCCAAACTAATCCTTGCACAGCCAGACAGAGCTGAACAGAGAGAAACAGAGCAAAAGAGAGACTGGCAGAAGCAAACGGAGCCAAAAAGAGCTAAAAAGAACCAGACAGAGCCAAACAGAGCCAAACAGAGCCTGGTAGAGA
This sequence comes from Isurus oxyrinchus, assembly GCA_026770705.1. Classification (NCBI taxonomy): domain Eukaryota; kingdom Metazoa; phylum Chordata; class Chondrichthyes; order Lamniformes; family Lamnidae; genus Isurus; species Isurus oxyrinchus. The sequence goes on along the minus strand of JANJGN010001374.1, from coordinate 26,270 downwards.
CAAATAGAGCCTAAAGGAGTCAAACACAGCTCAACAGAGCCAAGCAAGACAAAACAGAACAAAACAGAGGCTGACATGTCAAAACAGAGCCAAACAGAGATAACAGAGCTAAACACAGCAAAATAGAGCCAAGCAGAAAAAAACAGAGCCTGACATTTCCAAACAGAGCTAAACAGAGCCAAACAGAGCCAAACCGATCCTGGCACAGCCAGACAGAGCTGATCAGAGCCAAACAGAGCCAAACAGGGCAGAACAAAGCCAAACAGATAGAAACAGAGCCAAACAGAGCCTAACAGACCTGAACACAGCTAAACAGAGCCAAGCAGAACAAAACAGAGCCTTCCATGTCCAGACAGAGCCAAACAGAGACTTTCAGAGCCACAAGGAGCTTGGCAGAGCTGAACAGAGCCAAGCAGACCCAAACAGTGCCATACAAATCCAAACAGAGCCAAAGAGAACCAAATTGAGCCAAACAGTTCCTCACAGAATGAAACTGAGCCAAGCAAAGCCATACAGACCCAAACAGTGGATACAGAGTCAAGCAGAGACAAAGAGAACCAACAAGTGCCAAACAGGGCCTGGCACAGCCAGCCAGAGCTGAACAGAGCCAAACAGCGCATAGCAAAGCCAAAGAGATCAAAACAGAGCCTGACAGAGCCTGGCAGTGCTAATAGGTGCCAAACAGAGCCTGCTAGAGCCAAAAAGATCCTGGCAAAGCCAAACAGAGCCCAACAGTGTCTGGTAGAGCCAAAAAGAACAGAACAATGCCAGACAAATCCAAAGAGAAATAAACTGGGCCAATCAGTGCCTCGCAGAACCAAACAGAGCCAACCTGTGCCTGGCAGAGCCCAACAGAGCCAAAAAGAGACAAACACAGCTCAAACAGAGTGACGCAAATCCAAACAGTACAAAACAGAGCCTGACATGTCCAAACAGAGCCAAACAGAGCTTGGCACAGCCAGACAGAGCTGATCAGAGCCAAACAGAGCCAAACAGGGCAAAACAAAACCATACAGATCGAAACAGATCTAAACAAAGCCTAACAGAGCTGAACACAGCTAAACAGAGCCAAGCAGAACAAAACAGGGCCTGGCATGTCCAGACAGAGCCAAACAGAGCTTTCACAGCCAAAAGGAGCTTGGCGGAGCTGAACAGAGCCAAACAGAGCCTGGCAGAGCCAGGTAGAACCAAACAGTACCATACAAATCCAAACAGAGCCAAACAGAACCACTGGAGCAAAACAGTTCCTCACAGAATGAAACTGAGTCAAGCAAAGCCATACAGAGCCAAACAGTGGAAACAGAGTCAAACAGAGACAAAGAGAGCCAACGAGTGCCAAACAGGGCCTGGCACAGCCAGACAGAGTGGAACAGAGCCAAACAGAGTAAAATGAAGCCAAACAGATTGAAACAGAGCAAAACAGAGCCTGGCAGGGCCAAACAGAGACAATGAGTGTCAATCAGAGCCTGGTAGAGCAAAACACAGCCAGCAGAGCAAATAGGAGCCTGTCAGAGCAAAACACAGCCTCCTAGGGCCATGTAGAGCCTACCAGTGCCAAACAAAGCGATGCAGAGTCAAACAGCCAAACAGAGAAAGGAGAGACAAACAGAGCCAAACATAGCCAAGCAGTGCCAAACTAATCCTTGCACAGCCAGACAGAGCTGAACAGAGAGAAACAGAGCAAAAGAGAGACTGGCAGAAGCAAACGGAGCCAAAAAGAGCTAAAAAGAACCAGACAGAGCCAAACAGAGCCAAACAGAGCCTGGTAGAGACAAACAGAGCCTAAAGGAGTCAAACACAGCTCAACAGAGCCAAGCAAGACAAAACAGAACAAAACAGAGGCTGACATGTCAAAACAGAGCCAAACAGAGATAACAGAGCTAAACACAGCAAAATAGAGCCAAGCAGAAAAAAACAGAGCCTGAAATGTCCAAACAGAGCCAAGCAGAGCCCGGCACAGCCAGACAGAGCTGATCAGAGCCAAAGAGAGCCAACCAAGGCAAAACAAAGCCAAACTGATCGAAACAGTGCCAAACAGAGCTTAACAGAGCTGAACACAACTAAAAAGTGCCAAGCAGAACAAAACAGAGCCTGGCATGTCCAGACAAGCCAAACAGAGCCTTTCACAGCCAAAAGGAGCTTGGCCGAGCAAAACACAGCCTCCTAGGGCCATGTAGAGCCTACCAGTGCCTAACAAAGCGAAGCAGAGTCAAACAGCCAAACAGAGAAAGAAGAGACAAACAGAGCCAAACATTGCGAAACAGTGCCAAACTAATCCTGGCACAGCCAGACAGAGCTGATCAGAGCCAAACAGAGCCAAACAGGGCAAAACAAAACCATACAGATCGAAACAGATCTAAACAAAGCCTAACAGAGCTGAACACAGCTAAACAGAGCCAAGCAGAACAAAACAGAGCCTGGCATGTCCAGACAGAGCCAAACAGAGCCTTTCAGAGCCACAAGGAGCTTGGCAGAGCTGAACAGAGCCAAACAGAGCCAAACAGAGCCTGGCAGAGCCAAGCAGACCCAAACAGTGCCATACAAATCCAAACAGAGCCAAAGAAAACCAAATTGAGCCAAACAGTTCCTCACAGAATGAAACTGAGCCAAGCAAATTCATACAGACCCAAACAGTGGAAACAGAGCCAAACAGAGACAAAGAGAACCAACAAGTGACAAACAGGGCCTGGCACAGCCAGCCAGAGCTGAACAGAGCCAAACAGCGCATAGCAAAGCCAAAGAGATCAAAACAGAGCCTGACAGAGCCTGGCAGTGCTAATAGGTGCCAAACAGAGCCTGCTAGAGCCAAAAAGATCCTGGCAAAGCCAAACAGAGCCCAACAGTGTCTGGTAGAGCCAAAAAGAACAGAACAATGCCAGACAAATCCAAAGAGAAATAAACTGGGCCAATCAGTGCCTCGCAGAACCAAACAGAGCCAACCTGTGCCTGGCAGAGCCCAACAGAGCCAAAAAGAGACAAACACAGCTCAAACAGAGTGACGCAAATCCAAACAGTACAAAACAGAGCCTGACATGTCCAAACAGAGCCAAACAGAGCTTGGCACAGCCAGACAGAGCTGATCAGAGCCAAACAGAGCCAAACAGGGCAAAACAAAACCATACAGATCGAAACAGATCTAAACAAAGCCTAACAGAGCTGAACACAGCTAAACAGAGCCAAGCAGAACAAAACAGGGCCTGGCATGTCCAGACAGAGCCAAACAGAGCTTTCACAGCCAAAAGGAGCTTGGCAGAGCTGAACAGAGCCAAACAGAGCCTGGCAGAGCCAGGTAGAACCAAACAGTACCATACAAATCCAAACAGAGCCAAACAGAACCACTGGAGCAAAACAGTTCCTCACAGAATGAAACTGAGTCAAGCAAAGCCATACAGAGCCAAACAGTGGAAACAGAGTCAAACAGAGACAAAGAGAGCCAACGAGTGCCAAACAGGGCCTGGCACAGCCAGACAGAGTGGAACAGAGCCAAACAGAGTAAAATGAAGCCAAACAGATTGAAACAGAGCAAAACAGAGCCTGGCAGGGCCAAACAGAGACAATGAGTGTCAATCAGAGCCTGGTAGAGCAAAACACAGCCAGCAGAGCAAATAGGAGCCTGTCAGAGCAAAACACAGCCTCCTAGGGCCATGTAGAGCCTACCAGTGCCAAACAAAGCGATGCAGAGTCAAACAGCCAAACAGAGAAAGGAGAGACAAACAGAGCCAAACATAGCCAAGCAGTGCCAAACTAATCCTTGCACAGCCAGACAGAGCTGAACAGAGAGAAACAGAGCAAAAGAGAGACTGGCAGAAGCAAACGGAGCCAAAAAGAGCTAAAAAGAACCAGACAGAGCCAAACAGAGCCAAACAGAGCCTGGTAGAGACAAACAGAGCCTAAAGGAGTCAAACACAGCTCAACAGAGCCAAGCAAGACAAAACAGAACAAAACAGAGGCTGACATGTCAAAACAGAGCCAAACAGAGATAACAGAGCTAAACACAGCAAAATAGAGCCAAGCAGTAAAAAACAGAGCCTGACATTTCCAAACAGAGCTAAACAGAGCCAAACAGAGCCAAACCGATCCTGGCACAGCCAGACAGAGCTGATCAGAGCCAAACAGAGCCAAACAGGGCAGAACAAAACCAAACAGATAGAAACAGAGCCAAACAGAGCCTAACAGACCTGAACACAGCTAAACAGAGCCAAGCAGAACAAAACAGAGCCTTCCATGTCCAGACAGAGCCAAACAGAGACTTTCAGAGCCACAAGGAGCTTGGCAGAGCTGAACAGAGCCAAGCAGACCCAAACAGTGCCATACAAATCCAAACAGAGCCAAAGAGAACCAAATTGAGCCAAACAGTTCCTCACAGAATGAAACTGAGCCAAGCAAAGCCACACAGACCCAAACCGTGGAAACAGAGTCAAACAGAGACAAAGAGAACCAACAAGTGCCAAACAGGGCCTGGCACAACCAGACAGAGCTGAACAGAGCCAAACACAGCCAGAGTAAAACGAAGCCAAACAGATTGAAACAGGGCATGGCAGGGGCAAACATATACAATGATGCCAAACAGAGCCTGTCAGAGCCAAACAGAGCAAAACAGTGCTTGGTAGATCCAAACAGAGCCATACAGAGCCAAACAGTGCCTGGCAGAGACAAACAGAGCCTAAAAGAGCCAATCACAGCTCAACAGAGCCAGGCAAAACCAAACAGAACAAACCAGAGCCTGAGATTTCCAAACAGAGCCAAACGGAGCTTGGCACAGCCAGACTGAGCTGATCAGAGCCAAAGAGAGCCAAACAGGGCAAAACAAAGCCAAACTGATCGAAACAGAGCCAAACAGAGCCTAACGGAGCTGAACACAACTAAAAAGTGCCAAGCAGAACAAAACAGAGGCAGGTATGTCCAGGCAGAGCCAAACAGAGGCTTTCAGAGTGAAAAGGAGCTGAACTGAGCCAGACAGAGCCAAACAGAGCCTGGTAGAGCCATGCAGGCCCAAACAGTGCCATACAACTCCAAACAGAGCCAAAGAGAACCAAATTGAGCCAAACAGTTCATCGCAGAATGAAACTGAGTCAAGCAAAGCCATACACAGCCAAACAGTGGAAACAGAGTCAAACAGAGACAAAGAGAGCCAACGAGTGCCAAACAGGGCCTGGCACTGCTAGACAGTGCTTTTCAGAGCCAAACAGAGCCAAACAGAATAAAGCAAAGCCAAACAGATCGAAACAGGGCCTGGCAGGGCCAAACATATACAATGGTGCCAAACAGAGCCTGGCAGAGCCAAACAGAGCCAAACAGTGCCTGGCAAATCCAAAGAGAGCCAAAGAGAGCAAAACAGAGCCTGACAGAGCCAAACAGAGCCATACAGAGCCAAACAGTGCCTGGCAGAGACAAACAGAGCCTAAAAGAGCCAATCACAGCTCAACAGAGCCAAGCAAAACCAAACAGAACAAAACAGAGCCTGACATGTCCAAACAGAGCCATACAGAGCCAGACAGAGTCAAACAGGGACAAGCAGAAACAAACAGAGCCTGGCACAGCCAAACTGAGCTCAACAGAGTCATACATGGCCTCGTAGAGCCAAAGGGAGCCTGGCTGAGCCACACATAGCCAAACAGAGCATGGTAGAGCCAAAGAGAGCCAAACAGAGCTTGGCGAAGGCAATCAGAGCCTGGCAGGGCCAGGGAAAGGCAAACAGGGCCAAACAGAGTCATGCAGAACCAAACAGAGCCAATCAGAGCCTAACAGACCCAAACAGAGACAAACAGAGGAAACAGAGACAAACAGAGCCTAACAGACCCAAACAGAGACAAACAGAGGAAACAGAGACAAACAGAGCCTGGCACAGCATGACAGAGCTGAACAGAGCCAAACAGAGCTAAACAATGCCAAAGAGATCGAAACAGAGTCTGACAGTGCCTGGCAGTGCCATACAGAGCCAATAGGTGCCAAACAGAGCCTGCCAGAGCCAAAAAGAGCCTGACCAAGCCAAACAGAGCCTGACAGAGCCAAACAGAGCCCAACAGTGTCTAATAGAACCAAACAGAACAGAACAATGCCAGACACATCCAAAGAGAAACAAACTGGGCTAAACAGTGCCTCGCAGAACCAAACAGAGCCAAACAGAGCCTCGTAGAGTGAAACAGAGCAAAGGAGTGCCTTGCATGTGCAAACTGAGCTAAACAGAACCAAACAGAGCCAAACAGAGCCAAGTAGAGCCAGACAGAGCCAATCAGAGCATGGTACAGCCAAAGAGAACCAAACAGAGCCTGGCAAAGACAATCAGAGCCTGGCAGAGGCAAACAGGGCCAAACAGAGCCAAGCCGAATAAAACAGGGCCTGGCATGTCCAGACAGAGCCAAACAGAGCCTTTCACAGCCAAAAGGAGCTTGGCAGAGCAAAACACAGCCGCCTAGGGCCATGTAGAGCCTACCAGTGCCTAACAAAGCGAAGCAGAGTCAAACAGAGAAAGAAGAGACAAACAGAGCCAAACATTGCGAAACAGTGCCAAACTAATCCTGGCACAGCCAGACAGAGCTGATCAGAGCCAAACAGAGCCAAACAGGGCAAAACAAAACCATACAGATCGAAACAGATCTAAACAAAGCCTAACAGAGCTGAACACAGCTAAACAGAGCCAAGCAGAACAAAACAGGGCCTGGCATGTCCAGACAGAGCCAAACAGAGCCTTTCACAGCCAAAAGGGGCTTGGCGGAGCTGAACAGAGCCAAACAGAGCCTGGCAGAGCCAGGTAGAACCAAACAGTACCATACAAATCCAAACAGAGCCAAACAGAACCACTGGAGCAAAACAGTTCCTCACAGAATGAAACTGAGTCAAGCAAAGCCATACAGAGCCAAACAGTGGAAACAGAGTCAAACAGAGACAAAGAGAGCCAACGAGTGCCAAACAGGGCCTGGCACAGCCAGACAGAGCGGAACAGAGCCAAACAGAGTAAAATGAAGCCAAACAGATTGAAACAGAGCAAAACAGAGCCTGGCAGGGCCAAACAGAGACAATGAGTGTCAATCAGAGCCTGGTAGAGCAAAACACAGCCAGCAGAGCAAATAGGAGCCTGTCAGAGCAAAACACAGCCTCCTAGGGCCATGTAGAGCCTACCAGTGCCAAACAAAGCGATGCAGAGTCAAACAGCCAAACAGAGAAAGGAGAGACAAACAGAGCCAAACATAGCCAAGCAGTGCCAAACTAATCCTTGCACAGCCAGACAGAGCTGAACAGAGAGAAACAGAGCAAAAGAGAGACTGGCAGAAGCAAACGGAGCCAAAAAGAGCTAAAAAGAACCAGACAGAGCCAAACAGAGCCATACAGAGCCTGGTAGAGACAAACAGAGCCTAAAGGAGTCAAACACAGCTCAACAGAGCCAAGCAAGACAAAACAGAACAAAACAGAGGCTGACATGTCAAAACAGAGCCAAACAGAGATAACAGAGCTAAACACAGCAAAATAGAGCCAAGCAGAAAAAAACAGAGCCTGACATTTCCAAACAGAGCTAAACAGAGCCAAACAGAGCCAAACCGATCCTGGCACAGCCAGACAGAGCTGATCAAAGCCAAAAAGAGCCAAACAGGGCAGAACAAAGCCAAACAGATAGAAACAGAGCCAAACAGAGCCTAACAGACCTGAACACAGCTAAACAGAGCCAAGCAGAACAAAACAGAGCCTTCCATGTCCAGACAGAGCCAAACAGAGACTTTCAGAGCCACAAGGAGCTTGGCAGAGCTGAACAGAGCCAAGCAGACCCAAACAGTGCCATACAAATCCAAACAGAGCCAAAGAAAACCAAATTGAGCCAAACAGTTCCTCAGAGAATGAAACTGAGCCAAGCAAAGCCATACAGACCCAAACAGTGGATACAGAGTCAAGCAGAGACAAAGAGAACCAACAAGTGCCAAACAGGGACTGGCACAGCCAGACAGACCTGAACAGAGCCAAACACAGCCAGAGTAAAACGAAGCCAAACAGATTGAAACAGAGCCTGGCAGGGCCAAACATATACAGTGATGCCAAACAGAGCCTGTCAGAGCCAAACAGAGCCAAACAGTGCCTGGTAGATCCAAACAGAGCCATACAGAGCCAAACAGTGCCTGGCAGAGACAAACAGAGCCTAAAAGAGCCAATCACAGCTCAACAGAGCCAAGCAAAACCAAACAGAACAAACTAGAGCCTGAAATGTCCAAACAGAGCCAAGCAGAGCCTGGCACAGCCAGACAGAGCTGATCAGAGCCAAAGAGAGCCAACCAAGGCAAAACAAAGCCAAACTGATCGAAACAGTGCCAAACAGAGCTTAACAGAGCTGAACACAACTAAAAAGTGCCAAGCAGAACAAAACAGAGCCTGGCATGTCCAGACAAGCCAAACAGAGCCTTTCACAGCCAAAAGGAGCTTGGCCGAGCAAAACACAGCCTCCTAGGGCCATGTAGAGCCTACCAGTGCCTAACAAAGCGAAGCAGAGTCAAACAGCCAAACAGAGAAAGAAGAGACAAACAGAGCCAAACATTGCGAAACAGTGCCAAACTAATCCTGGCACAGCCAGACAGAGCTGATCAGAGCCAAACAGAGCCAAACAGGGCAAAACAAAACCATACAGATCGAAACAGATCTAAACAAAGCCTAACAGAGCTGAACACAGCTAAACAGAGCCAAGCAGAACAAAACAGAGCCTGGCATGTCCAGACAGAGCCAAACAGAGCCTTTCAGAGCCACAAGGAGCTTGGCAGAGCTGAACAGAGCCAAACAGAGCCAAACAGAGCCTGGCAGAGCCAAGCAGACCCAAACAGTGCCATACAAATCCAAACAGAGCCAAAGAAAACCAAATTGAGCCAAACAGTTCCTCACAGAATGAAACTGAGCCAAGCAAATTCATACAGACCCAAACAGTGGAAACAGAGCCAAACAGAGACAAAGAGAACCAACAAGTGACAAACAGGGCCTGGCACAGCCAGCCAGAGCTGAACAGAGCCAAACAGCGCATAGCAAAGCCAAAGAGATCAAAACAGAGCCTGACAGAGCCTGGCAGTGCTAATAGGTGCCAAACAGAGCCTGCTAGAGCCAAAAAGATCCTGGCAAAGCCAAACAGAGCCCAACAGTGTCTGGTAGAGCCAAAAAGAACAGAACAATGCCAGACAAATCCAAAGAGAAATAAACTGGGCCAATCAGTGCCTCGCAGAACCAAACAGAGCCAACCTGTGCCTGGCAGAGCCCAACAGAGCCAAAAAGAGACAAACACAGCTCAAACAGAGTGACGCAAATCCAAACAGTACAAAACAGAGCCTGACATGTCCAAACAGAGCCAAACAGAGCTTGGCACAGCCAGACAGAGCTGATCAGAGCCAAACAGAGCCAAACAGGGCAAAACAAAACCATACAGATCGAAACAGATCTAAACAAAGCCTAACAGAGCTGAACACAGCTAAACAGAGCCAAGCAGAACAAAACAGGGCCTAGCATGTCCAGACAGAGCCAAACAGAGCTTTCACAGCCAAAAGGAGCTTGGCGGAGCTGAACAGAGCCAAACAGAGCCTGGCAGAGCCAGGTAGAACCAAACAGTACCATACAAATCCAAACAGAGCCAAACAGAACCACTGGAGCAAAACAGTTCCTCACAGAATGAAACTGAGTCAAGCAAAGCCATACAGAGCCAAACAGTGGAAACAGAGTCAAACAGAGACAAAGAGAGCCAACGAGTGCCAAACAGGGCCTGGCACAGCCAGACAGAGGGGAACAGAGCCAAACAGAGTAAAATGAAGCCAAACAGATTGAAACAGAGCAAAACAGAGCCTGGCAGGGCCAAACAGAGACAATGAGTGTCAATCAGAGCCTGGTAGAGCAAAACACAGCCAGCAGAGCAAAATGGAGCCTGTCAGAGCAAAACACAGCCTCCTAGGGCCATGTAGAGCCTACCAGTGCCAAACAAAGCGATGCAGAGTCAAACAGCCAAACAGAGAAAGGAGAGACAAACAGAGCCAAACATAGCCAAGCAGTGCCAAACTAATCCTTGCACAGCCAGACAGAGCTGAACAGAGAGAAACAGAGCAAAAGAGAGACTGGCAGAAGCAAACGGAGCCAAAAAGAGCTAAAAAGAACCAGACAGAGCCAAACAGAGCCAAACAGAGCCTGGTAGAGACAAACAGAGCCTAAAGGAGTCAAACACAGCTCAACAGAGCCAAGCAAGACAAAACAGAACAAAACAGAGGCTGACATGTCAAAACAGAGCCAAACAGAGATAACAGAGCTAAACACAGCAAAATAGAGCCAAGCAGAAAAAAACAGAGCCTGACATTTCCAAACAGAGCTAAACAGAGCCAAACAGAGCCAAACCGATCCTGGCACAGCCAGACAGAGCTGATCAGAGCCAAACAGAGCCAAACAGGGCAGAACAAAGCCAAACAGATAGAAACAGAGCCAAACAGAGCCTAACAGACCTGAACACAGCTAAACAGAGCCAAGCAGAACAAAACAGAGCCTTCCATGTCCAGACAGAGCCAAACAGAGACTTTCAGAGCCACAAGGAGCTTGGCAGAGCTGAACAGAGCCAAGCAGACCCAAACAGTGCCATACAAATCCAAACAGAGCCAAAGAGAACCAAATTGAGCCAAACAGTTCCTCACAGAATGAAACTGAGCCAAGCAAAGCCACACAGACCCAAACCGTGGAAACAGAGTCAAACAGAGACAAAGAGAACCAACAAGTGCCAAACAGGGCCTGGCACAACCAGACAGAGCTGAACAGAGCCAAACACAGCCAGAGTAAAACGAAGCCAAACAGATTGAAACAGGGCATGGCAGGGGCAAACATATACAATGATGCCAAACAGAGCCTGTCAGAGCCAAACAGAGCAAAACAGTGCTTGGTAGATCCAAACAGAGCCATACAGAGCCAAACAGTGCCTGGCAGAGACAAACAGAGCCTAAAAGAGCCAATCACAGCTCAACAGAGCCAGGCAAAACCAAACAGAACAAACCAGAGCCTGAGATTTCCAAACAGAGCCAAACGGAGCTTGGCACAGCCAGACTGAGCTGATCAGAGCCAAAGAGAGCCAAACAGGGCAAAACAAAGCCAAACTGATCGAAACAGAGCCAAACAGAGCCTAACGGAGCTGAACACAACTAAAAAGTGCCAAGCAGAACAAAACAGAGGCAGGTATGTCCAGGCAGAGCCAAACAGAGGCTTTCAGAGTGAAAAGGAGCTGAACTGAGCCAGACAGAGCCAAACAGAGCCTGGTAGAGCCATGCAGGCCCAAACAGTGCCATACAACTCCAAACAGAGCCAAAGAGAACCAAATTGAGCCAAACAGTTCATCGCAGAATGAAACTGAGTCAAGCAAAGCCATACACAGCCAAACAGTGGAAACAGAGTCAAACAGAGACAAAGAGAGCCAACGAGTGCCAAACAGGGCCTGGCACTGCTAGACAGTGCTTTTCAGAGCCAAACAGAGCCAAACAGAATAAAGCAAAGCCAAACAGATCGAAACAGGGCCTGGCAGGGCCAAACATATACAATGGTGCCAAACAGAGCCTGGCAGAGCCAAACAGAGCCAAACAGTGCCTGGCAAATCCAAAGAGAGCCAAAGAGAGCAAAACAGAGCCTGACAGAGCCAAACAGAGCCATACAGAGCCAAACAGTGCCTGGCAGAGACAAACAGAGCCTAAAAGAGCCAATCACAGCTCAACAGAGCCAAGCAAAACCAAACAGAACAAAACAGAGCCTGACATGTCCAAACAGAGCCATACAGAGCCAGACAGAGTCAAACAGGGACAAGCAGAAACAAACAGAGCCTGGCACAGCCAAACTGAGCTCAACAGAGTCATACATGGCCTCGTAGAGCCAAAGGGAGCCTGGCTGAGCCACACATAGCCAAACAGAGCATGGTAGAGCCAAAGAGAGCCAAACAGAGCTTGGCGAAGGCAATCAGAGCCTGGCAGGGCCAGGGAAAGGCAAACAGGGCCAAACAGAGTCATGCAGAACCAAACAGAGCCAATCAGAGCCTAACAGACCCAAACAGAGACAAACAGAGGAAACAGAGACAAACAGAGCCTAACAGACCCAAACAGAGACAAACAGAGGAAACAGAGACAAACAGAGCCTGGCACAGCATGACAGAGCTGAACAGAGCCAAACAGAGCTAAACAATGCCAAAGAGATCGAAACAGAGTCTGACAGTGCCTGGCAGTGCCATACAGAGCCAATAGGTGCCAAACAGAGCCTGCCAGAGCCAAAAAGAGCCTGACCGAGCCAAACAGAGCCTGACAGAGCCAAACAGAGCCCAACAGTGTCTAATAGAACCAAACAGAACAGAACAATGCCAGACACATCCAAAGAGAAACAAACTGGGCTAAACAGTGCCTCGCAGAACCAAACAGAGCCAAACAGAGCCTCGTAGAGTGAAACAGAGCAAAGGAGTGCCTTGCATGTGCAAACTGAGCTAAACAGAACCAAACAGAGCCAAACAGAGCCAAGTAGAGCCAGACAGAGCCAATCAGAGCATGGTACAGCCAAAGAGAACCAAACAGAGCCTGGCAAAGACAATCAGAGCCTGGCAGAGGCAAACAGGGCCAAACAGAGCCAAGCCGAATAAAACAGGGCCTGGCATGTCCAGACAGAGCCAAACAGAGCCTTTCACAGCCAAAAGGAGCTTGGCAGAGCAAGACACAGCCGCCTAGGGCCATGTAGAGCCTACCAGTGCCTAACAAAGCGAAGCAGAGTCAAACAGAGAAAGAAGAGACAAACAGAGCCAAACATTGCGAAACAGTGCCAAACTAATCCTGGCACAGCCAGACAGAGCTGATCAGAGCCAAACAGAGCCAAACAGGGCAAAACAAAACCATACAGATCGAAACAGATCTAAACAAAGCCTAACAGAGCTGAACACAGCTAAACAGAGCCAAGCAGAACAAAACAGGGCCTGGCATGTCCAGACAGAGCCAAACAGAGCCTTTCACAGCCAAAAGGGGCTTGGCGGAGCTGAACAGAGCCAAACAGAGCCTGGCAGAGCCAGGTAGAACCAAACAGTACCATACAAATCCAAACAGAGCCAAACAGAACCACTGGAGCAAAACAGTTCCTCACAGAATGAAACTGAGTCAAGCAAAGCCATACAGAGCCAAACAGTGGAAACAGAGTCAAACAGAGACAAAGAGAGCCAACGAGTGCCAAACAGGGCCTGGCACAGCCAAACAGAGCGGAACAGAGCCAAACAGAGTAAAATGAAGCCAAACAGATTGAAACAGAGCAAAACAGAGCCTGGCAGGGCCAAACAGAGACAATGAGTGTCAATCAGAGCCTGGTAGAGCAAAACACAGCCAGCAGAGCAAATAGGAGCCTGTCAGAGCAAAACACAGCCTCCTAGGGCCATGTAGAGCCTACCAGTGCCAAACAAAGCGATGCAGAGTCAAACAGCCAAACAGAGAAAGGAGAGACAAACAGAGCCAAACATAGCCAAGCAGTGCCAAACTAATCCTTGCACAGCCAGACAGAGCTGAACAGAGAGAAACAGAGCAAAAGAGAGACTGGCAGAAGCAAACGGAGCCAAAAAGAGCTAAAAAGAACCAGACAGAGCCAAACAGAGCCAAACAGAGCCTGGTAGAGACAAACAGAGCCTAAAGGAGTCAAACACAGCTCAACAGAGCCAAGCAAGACAAAACAGAACAAAACAGAGGCTGACATGTCAAAACAGAGCCAAACAGAGATAACAGAGCTAAACACAGCAAAATAGAGCCAAGCAGAAAAAAACAGAGCCTGACATTTCCAAACAGAGCTAAACAGAGCCAAACAGAGCCAAACCGATCCTGGCACAGCCAGACAGAGCTGCTCAGAGCCAAAAAGAGCCAAACAGGGCAGAACAAAGCCAAACAGATAGAAACAGAGCCAAACAGAGCCTAACAGACCTGAACACAGCTAAACAGAGCCAAGCAGAACAAAACAGAGCCTTCCATGTCCAGACAGAGCCAAACAGAGACTTTCAGAGCCACAAGGAGCTTGGCAGAGCTGAACAGAGCCAAGCAGACCCAAACAGTGCCATACAAATCCAAACAGAGCCAAAGAAAACCAAATTGAGCCAAACAGTTCCTCACAGAATGAAACTGAGCCAAGCAAAGCCATACAGACCCAAACAGTGGATACAGAGTCAAGCAGAGACAAAGAGAACCAACAAGTGCCAAACAGGGACTGGCACAGCCAGACAGACCTGAACAGAGCCAAACACAGCCAGAGTAAAACGAAGCCAAACAGATTGAAACAGAGCCTGGCAGGGCCAAACATATACAGTGATGCCAAACAGAGCCTGTCAGAGCCAAACAGAGCCAAACAGTGCCTGGTAGATCCAAACAGAGCCATACAGAGCCAAACAGTGCCTGGCAGAGACAAACAGAGCCTAAAAGAGCCAATCACAGCTCAACAAGGCCAAGCAAAACCAAACAGAACAAACTAGAGCCTGAAATGTCCAAACAGAGCCAAGCAGAGCCTGGCACAGCCAGACAGAGCTGATCAGAGCCAAAGAGAGCCAACCAAGGCAAAACAAAGCCAAACTGATCGAAACAGTGCCAAACAGAGCTTAACAGAGCTGAACACAACTAAAAAGTGCCAAGCAGAACAAAACAGAGCCTGGCATGTCCAGACAAGCCAAACAGAGCCTTTCACAGCCAAAAGGAGCTTGGCCGAGCAAAACACAGCCTCCTAGGGCCATGTAGAGCCTACCAGTGCCTAACAAAGCGAAGCAGAGTCAAACAGCCAAACAGAGAAAGAAGAGACAAACAGAGCCAAACATTGCGAAACAGTGCCAAACTAATCCTGGCACAGCCAGACAGAGCTGATCAGAGCCAAACAGAGCCAAACAGGGCAAAACAAAACCATACAGATCGAAACAGATCTAAACAAAGCCTAACAGAGCTGAACACAGCTAAACAGAGCCAAGCAGAACAAAACAGAGCCTGGCATGTCCAGACAGAGCCAAACAGAGCCTTTCAGAGCCACAAGGAGCTTGGCAGAGCTGAACAGAGCCAAACAGAGCCAAACAGAGCCTGGCAGAGCCAAGCAGACCCAAACAGTGCCATACAAATCCAAACAGAGCCAAAGAAAACCAAATTGAGCCAAACAGTTCCTCACAGAATGAAAGTGAGCCAAGCAAATTCATACAGACCCAAACAGTGGAAACAGAGCCAAACAGAGACAAAGAGAACCAACAAGTGACAAACAGGGCCTGGCACAGCCAGCCAGAGCTGAACAGAGCCAAACAGCGCATAGCAAAGCCAAAGAGATCAAAACAGAGCCTGACAGAGCCTGGCAGTGCTAATAGGTGCCAAACAGAGCCTGCTAGAGCCAAAAAGATCCTGGCAAAGCCAAACAGAGCCCAACAGTGTCTGGTAGAGCCAAAAAGAACAGAACAATGCCAGACAAATCCAAAGAGAAATAAACTGGGCCAATCAGTGCCTCGCAGAACCAAACAGAGCCAACCTGTGCCTGGCAGAGCCCAACAGAGCCAAAAAGAGACAAACACAGCTCAAACAGAGTGACGCAAATCCAAACAGTACAAAACAGAGCCTGACATGTCCAAACAGAGCCAAACAGAGCTTGGCACAGCCAGACAGAGCTGATCAGAGCCAAACAGAGCCAAACAGGGCAAAACAAAACCATACAGATCGAAACAGATCTAAACAAAGCCTAACAGAGCTGAACACAGCTAAACAGAGCCAAGCAGAACAAAACAGGGCCTGGCATGTCCAGACAGAGCCAAACAGAGCTTTCACAGCCAAAAGGAGCTTGGCGGAGCTGAACAGAGCCAAACAGAGCCTGGCAGAGCCAGGTAGAACCAAACAGTACCATACAAATCCAAACAGAGCCAAACAGAACCACTGGAGCAAAACAGTTCCTCACAGAATGAAACTGAGTCAAGCAAAGCCATACAGAGCCAAACAGTGGAAACAGAGTCAAACAGAGACAAAGAGAGCCAACGAGTGCCAAACAGGGCCTGGCACAGCCAGACAGAGTGGAACAGAGCCAAACAGAGTAAAATGAAGCCAAACAGATTGAAACAGAGCAAAACAGAGCCTGGCAGGGCCAAACAGAGACAATGAGTGTCAATCAGAGCCTGGTAGAGCAAAACACAGCCAGCAGAGCAAATAGGAGCCTGTCAGAGCAAAACACAGCCTCCTAGGGCCATGTAGAGCCTACCAGTGCCAAACAAAGCGATGCAGAGTCAAACAGCCAAACAGAGAAAGGAGAGACAAACAGAGCCAAACATAGCCAAGCAGTGCCAAACTAATCCTTGCACAGCCAGACAGAGCTGAACAGAGAGAAACAGAGCAAAAGAGAGACTGGCAGAAGCAAACGGAGCCAAAAAGAGCTAAAAAGAACCAGACAGAGCCAAACAGAGCCAAACAGAGCCTGGTAGAGACAAACAGAGCCTAAAGGAGTCAAACACAGCTCAACAGAGCCAAGCAAGACAAAACAGAACAAAACAGAGGCTGACATGTCAAAACAGAGCCAAACAGAGATAACAGAGCTAAACACAGCAAAATAGAGCCAAGCAGAAAAAAACAGAGCCTGACATTTCCAAACAGAGCTAAACAGAGCCAAACAGAGCCAAACCGATCCTGGCACAGCCAGACAGAGCTGATCAGAGCCAAACAGAGCCAAACAGGGCAGAACAAAGCCAAACAGATAGAAACAGAGCCAAACAGAGCCTAACAGACCTGAACACAGCTAAACAGAGCCAAGCAGAACAAAACAGAGCCTTCCATGTCCAGACAGAGCCAAACAGAGACTTTCAGAGCCACAAGGAGCTTGGCAGAGCTGAACAGAGCCAAGCAGACCCAAACAGTGCCATACAAATCCAAACAGAGCCAAAGAGAACCAAATTGAGCCAAACAGTTCCTCACAGAATGAAACTGAGCCAAGCAAAGCCACACAGACCCAAACCGTGGAAACAGAGTCAAACAGAGACAAAGAGAACCAACAAGTGCCAAACAGGGCCTGGCACAACCAGACAGAGCTGAACAGAGCCAAACACAGCCAGAGTAAAACGAAGCCAAACAGATTGAAACAGGGCATGGCAGGGGCAAACATATACAATGATGCCAAACAGAGCCTGTCAGAGCCAAACAGAGCAAAACAGTGCTTGGTAGATCCAAACAGAGCCATACAGAGCCAAACAGTGCCTGGCAGAGACAAACAGAGCCTAAAAGAGCCAATCACAGCTCAACAGAGCCAGGCAAAACCAAACAGAACAAACCAGAGCCTGAGATTTCCAAACAGAGCCAAACGGAGCTTGGCACAGCCAGACTGAGCTGATCAGAGCCAAAGAGAGCCAAACAGGGCAAAACAAAGCCAAACTGATCGAAACAGAGCCAAACAGAGCCTAACGGAGCTGAACACAACTAAAAAGTGCCAAGCAGAACAAAACAGAGGCAGGTATGTCCAGGCAGAGCCAAACAGAGGCTTTCAGAGTGAAAAGGAGCTGAACTGAGCCAGACAGAGCCAAACAGAGCCTGGTAGAGCCATGCAGGCCCAAACAGTGCCATACAACTCCAAACAGAGCCAAAGAGAACCAAATTGAGCCAAACAGTTCATCGCAGAATGAAACTGAGTCAAGCAAAGCCATACACAGCCAAACAGTGGAAACAGAGTCAAACAGAGACAAAGAGAGCCAACGAGTGCCAAACAGGGCCTGGCACTGCTAGACAGTGCTTTTCAGAGCCAAACAGAGCCAAACAGAATAAAGCAAAGCCAAACAGATCGAAACAGGGCCTGGCAGGGCCAAACATATACAATGGTGCCAAACAGAGCCTGGCAGAGCCAAACAGAGCCAAACAGTGCCTGGCAAATCCAAAGAGAGCCAAAGAGAGCAAAACAGAGCCTGACAGAGCCAAACAGAGCCATACAGAGCCAAACAGTGCCTGGCAGAGACAAACAGAGCCTAAAAGAGCCAATCACAGCTCAACAGAGCCAAGCAAAACCAAACAGAACAAAACAGAGCCTGACATGTCCAAACAGAGCCATACAGAGCCAGACAGAGTCAAACAGGGACAAGCAGAAACAAACAGAGCCTGGCACAGCCAAACTGAGCTCAACAGAGTCATACATGGCCTCGTAGAGCCAAAGGGAGCCTGGCTGAGCCACACATAGCCAAACAGAGCATGGTAGAGCCAAAGAGAGCCAAACAGAGCTTGGCGAAGGCAATCAGAGCCTGGCAGGGCCAGGGAAAGGCAAACAGGGCCAAACAGAGTCATGCAGAACCAAACAGAGCCAATCAGAGCCTAACAGACCCAAACAGAGACAAACAGAGGAAACAGAGACAAACAGAGCCTAACAGACCCAAACAGAGACAAACAGAGGAAACAGAGACAAACAGAGCCTGGCACAGCATGACAGAGCTGAACAGAGCCAAACAGAGCTAAACAATGCCAAAGAGATCGAAACAGAGTCTGACAGTGCCTGGCAGTGCCATACAGAGCCAATAGGTGCCAAACAGAGCCTGCCAGAGCCAAAAAGAGCCTGACCGAGCCAAACAGAGCCTGACAGAGCCAAACAGAGCCCAACAGTGTCTAATAGAACCAAACAGAACAGAACAATGCCAGACACATCCAAAGAGAAACAAACTGGGCTAAACAGTGCCTCGCAGAACCAAACAGAGCCAAACAGAGCCTCGTAGAGTGAAACAGAGCAAAGGAGTGCCTTGCATGTGCAAACTGAGCTAAACAGAACCAAACAGAGCCAAACAGAGCCAAGTAGAGCCAGACAGAGCCAATCAGAGCATGGTACAGCCAAAGAGAACCAAACAGAGCCTGGCAAAGACAATCAGAGCCTGGCAGAGGCAAACAGGGCCAAACAGAGCCAAGCCGAATAAAACAGGGCCTGGCATGTCCAGACAGAGCCAAACAGAGCCTTTCACAGCCAAAAGGAGCTTGGCAGAGCAAGACACAGCCGCCTAGGGCCATGTAGAGCCTACCAGTGCCTAACAAAGCGAAGCAGAGTCAAACAGAGAAAGAAGAGACAAACAGAGCCAAACATTGCGAAACAGTGCCAAACTAATCCTGGCACAGCCAGACAGAGCTGATCAGAGCCAAACAGAGCCAAACAGGGCAAAACAAAACCATACAGATCGAAACAGATCTAAACAAAGCCTAACAGAGCTGAACACAGCTAAACAGAGCCAAGCAGAACAAAACAGGGCCTGGCATGTCCAGACAGAGCCAAACAGAGCCTTTCACAGCCAAAAGGGGCTTGGCGGAGCTGAACAGAGCCAAACAGAGCCTGGCAGAGCCAGGTAGAACCAAACAGTACCATACAAATCCAAACAGAGCCAAACAGAACCACTGGAGCAAAACAGTTCCTCACAGAATGAAACTGAGTCAAGCAAAGCCATACAGAGCCAAACAGTGGAAACAGAGTCAAACAGAGACAAAGAGAGCCAACGAGTGCCAAACAGGGCCTGGCACAGCCAGACAGAGTGGAACAGAGCCAAACAGAGTAAAATGAAGCCAAACAGATTGAAACAGAGCAAAACAGAGCCTGGCAGGGCCAAACAGAGACAATGAGTGTCAATCAGAGCCTGGTAGAGCAAAACACAGCCAGCAGAGCAAATAGGAGCCTGTCAGAGCAAAACACAGCCTCCTAGGGCCATGTAGAGCCTACCAGTGCCAAACAAAGCGATGCAGAGTCAAACAGCCAAACAGAGAAAGGAGAGACAAACAGAGCCAAACATAGCCAAGCAGTGCCAAACTAATCCTTGCACAGCCAGACAGAGCTGAACAGAGAGAAACAGAGCAAAAGAGAGACTGGCAGAAGCAAACGGAGCCAAAAAGAGCTAAAAAGAACCAGACAGAGCCAAACAGAGCCAAACAGAGCCTGGTAGAGACAAACAGAGCCTAAAGGAGTCAAACACAGCTCAACAGAGCCAAGCAAGACAAAACAGAACAAAACAGAGGCTGACATGTCAAAACAGAGCCAAACAGAGATAACAGAGCTAAACACAGCAAAATAGAGCCAAGCAGAAAAAAACAGAGCCTGACATTTCCAAACAGAGCTAAACAGAGCCAAACAGAGCCAAACCGATCCTGGCACAGCCAGACAGAGCTGATCAGAGCCAAACAGAGCCAAACAGGGCAGAACAAAGCCAAACAGATAGAAACAGAGCCAAACAGAGCCTAACAGACCTGAACACAGCTAAACAGAGCCAAGCAGAACAAAACAGAGCCTTCCATGTCCAGACAGAGCCAAACAGAGACTTTCAGAGCCACAAGGAGCTTGGCAGAGCTGAACAGAGCCAAGCAGACCCAAACAGTGCCATACAAATCCAAACAGAGCCAAAGAGAACCAAATTGAGCCAAACAGTTCCTCACAGAATGAAACTGAGCCAAGCAAAGCCACACAGACCCAAACCGTGGAAACAGAGTCAAACAGAGACAAAGAGAACCAACAAGTGCCAAACAGGGCCTGGCACAACCAGACAGAGCTGAACAGAGCCAAACACAGCCAGAGTAAAACGAAGCCAAACAGATTGAAACAGGGCATGGCAGGGGCAAACATATACAATGATGCCAAACAGAGCCTGTCAGAGCCAAACAGAGCAAAACAGTGCTTGGTAGATCCAAACAGAGCCATACAGAGCCAAACAGTGCCTGGCAGAGACAAACAGAGCCTAAAAGAGCCAATCACAGCTCAACAGAGCCAGGCAAAACCAAACAGAACAAACCAGAGCCTGAGATTTCCAAACAGAGCCAAACGGAGCTTGGCACAGCCAGACTGAGCTGATCAGAGCCAAAGAGAGCCAAACAGGGCAAAACAAAGCCAAACTGATCGAAACAGAGCCAAACAGAGCCTAACGGAGCTGAACACAACTAAAAAGTGCCAAGCAGAACAAAACAGAGGCAGGTATGTCCAGGCAGAGCCAAACAGAGGCTTTCAGAGTGAAAAGGAGCTGAACTGAGCCAGACAGAGCCAAACAGAGCCTGGTAGAGCCTTGCAGGCCCAAACAGTGCCATACAACTCCAAACAGAGCCAAAGAGAACCAAATTGAGCCAAACAGTTCATCGCAGAATGAAACTGAGTCAAGCAAAGCCATACACAGCCAAACAGTGGAAACAGAGTCAAACAGAGACAAAGAGAGCCAACGAGTGCCAAACAGGGCCTGGCACTGCTAGACAGTGCTTTTCAGAGCCAAACAGAGCCAAACAGAATAAAGCAAAGCCAAACAGATCGAAACAGGGCCTGGCAGGGCCAAACATATACAATGGTGCCAAACAGAGCCTGGCAGAGCCAAACAGAGCCAAACAGTGCCTGGCAAATCCAAAGAGAGCCAAAGAGAGCAAAACAGAGCCTGACAGAGCCAAACAGAGCCATACAGAGCCAAACAGTGCCTGGCAGAGACAAACAGAGCCTAAAAGAGCCAATCACAGCTCAACAGAGCCAAGCAAAACCAAACAGAACAAAACAGAGCCTGACATGTCCAAACAGAGCCATACAGAGCCAGACAGAGTCAAACAGGGACAAGCAGAAACAAACAGAGCCTGGCACAGCCAAACTGAGCTCAACAGAGTCATACATGGCCTCGTAGAGCCAAAGGGAGCCTGGCTGAGCCACACATAGCCAAACAGAGCATGGTAGAGCCAAAGAGAGCCAAACAGAGCTTGGCGAAGGCAATCAGAGCCTGGCAGGGCCAGGGAAAGGCAAACAGGGCCAAACAGAGTCATGCAGAACCAAACAGAGCCAATCAGAGCCTAACAGACCCAAACAGAGACAAACAGAGGAAACAGAGACAAACAGAGCCTAACAGACCCAAACAGAGACAAACAGAGGAAACAGAGACAAACAGAGCCTGGCACAGCATGACAGAGCTGAACAGAGCCAAACAGAGCTAAACAATGCCAAAGAGATCGAAACAGAGTCTGACAGTGCCTGGCAGTGCCATACAGAGCCAATAGGTGCCAAACAGAGCCTGCCAGAGCCAAAAAGAGCCTGACCGAGCCAAACAGAGCCTGACAGAGCCAAACAGAGCCCAACAGTGTCTAATAGAACCAAACAGAACAGAACAATGCCAGACACATCCAAAGAGAAACAAACTGGGCTAAACAGTGCCTCGCAGAACCAAACAGAGCCAAACAGAGCCTCGTAGAGTGAAACAGAGCAAAGGAGTGCCTTGCATGTGCAAACTGAGCTAAACAGAACCAAACAGAGCCAAGTAGAGCCAGACAGAGCCAATCAGAGCATGGTACAGCCAAAGAGAACCAAACAGAGCCTGGCAAAGACAATCAGAGCCTGGCAGAGGCAAACAGGGCCAAACAGAGCCAAGCCGAATAAAACAGGGCCTGGCATGTCCAGACAGAGCCAAACAGAGCCTTTCACAGCCAAAAGGAGCTTGGCAGAGCAAAACACAGCCGCCTAGGGCCATGTAGAGCCTACCAGTGCCTAACAAAGCTAAGCAGAGTCAAACAGAGAAAGAAGAGACAAACAGAGCCAAACATTGCGAAACAGTGCCAAACTAATCCTGGCACAGCCAGACAGAGCTGATCAGAGCCAAACAGAGCCAAACAGGGCAAAACAAAACCATACAGATCGAAACAGATCTAAACAAAGCCTAACAGAGCTGAACACAGCTAAACAGAGCCAAGCAGAACAAAACAGGGCCTGGCATGTCCAGACAGAGCCAAACAGAGCCTTTCACAGCCAAAAGGAGCTTGGCGGAGCTGAACAGAGCCAAACAGAGCCTGGCAGAGCCAGGTAGAACCAAACAGTACCATACAAATCCAAACAGAGCCAAACAGAACCACTGGAGCAAAACAGTTCCTCACAGAATGAAACTGAGTCAAGCAAAGCCATACAGAGCCAAACAGTGGAAACAGAGTCAAACAGAGACAAAGAGAGCCAACGAGTGCCAAACAGGGCCTGGCACAGCCAGACAGAGTGGAACAGAGCCAAACAGAGTAAAATGAAGCCAAACAGATTGAAACAGAGCAAAACAGAGCCTGGCAGGGCCAAACAGAGACAATGAGTGTCAATCAGAGCCTGGTAGAGCAAAACACAGCCAGCAGAGCAAATAGGAGCCTGTCAGAGCAAAACACAGCCTCCTAGGGCCATGTAGAGCCTACCAGTGCCAAACAAAGCGATGCAGAGTCAAACAGCCAAACAGAGAAAGGAGAGACAAACAGAGCCAAACATAGCCAAGCAGTGCCAAACTAATCCTTGCACAGCCAGACAGAGCTGAACAGAGAGAAACAGAGCAAAAGAGAGACTGGCAGAAGCAAACGGAGCCAAAAAGAGCTAAAAAGAACCAGACAGAGCCAAACAGAGCCAAACAGAGCCTGGTAGAGACAAACAGAGCCTAAAGGAGTCAAACACAGCTCAACAGAGCCAAGCAAGACAAAACAGAACAAAACAGAGGCTGACATGTCAAAACAGAGCCAAACAGAGATAACAGAGCTAAACACAGCAAAATAGAGCCAAGCAGAAAAAAACAGAGCCTGACATTTCCAAACAGAGCTAAACAGAGCCAAACAGAGCCAAACCGATCCTGGCACAGCCAGACAGAGCTGATCAGAGCCAAACAGAGCCAAACAGGGCAGAACAAAGCCAAACAGATAGAAACAGAGCCAAACAGAGCCTAACAGACCTGAACACAGCTAAACAGAGCCAAGCAGAACAAAACAGAGCCTTCCATGTCCAGACAGAGCCAAACAGAGACTTTCAGAGCCACAAGGAGCTTGGCAGAGCTGAACAGAGCCAAGCAGACCCAAACAGTGCCATACAAATCCAAACAGAGCCAAAGAGAACCAAATTGAGCCAAACAGTTCCTCACAGAATGAAACTGAGCCAAGCAAAGCCACACAGACCCAAACCGTGGAAACAGAGTCAAACAGAGACAAAGAGAACCAACAAGTGCCAAACAGGGCCTGGCACAACCAGACAGAGCTGAACAGAGCCAAACACAGCCAGAGTAAAACGAAGCCAAACAGATTGAAACAGGGCATGGCAGGGGCAAACATATACAATGATGCCAAACAGAGCCTGTCAGAGCCAAACAGAGCAAAACAGTGCTTGGTAGATCCAAACAGAGCCATACAGAGCCAAACAGTGCCTGGCAGAGACAAACAGAGCCTAAAAGAGCCAATCACAGCTCAACAGAGCCAGGCAAAACCAAACAGAACAAACCAGAGCCTGAGATTTCCAAACAGAGCCAAACGGAGCTTGGCACAGCCAGACTGAGCTGATCAGAGCCAAAGAGAGCCAAACAGGGCAAAACAAAGCCAAACTGATCGAAACAGAGCCAAACAGAGCCTAACGGAGCTGAACACAACTAAAAAGTGCCAAGCAGAACAAAACAGAGGCAGGTATGTCCAGGCAGAGCCAAACAGAGGCTTTCAGAGTGAAAAGGAGCTGAACTGAGCCAGACAGAGCCAAACAGAGCCTGGTAGAGCCTTGCAGGCCCAAACAGTGCCATACAACTCCAAACAGAGCCAAAGAGAACCAAATTGAGCCAAACAGTTCATCGCAGAATGAAACTGAGTCAAGCAAAGCCATACACAGCCAAACAGTGGAAACAGAGTCAAACAGAGACAAAGAGAGCCAACGAGTGCCAAACAGGGCCTGGCACTGCTAGACAGTGCTTTTCAGAGCCAAACAGAGCCAAACAGAATAAAGCAAAGCCAAACAGATCGAAACAGGGCCTGGCAGGGCCAAACATATACAATGGTGCCAAACAGAGCCTGGCAGAGCCAAACAGAGCCAAACAGTGCCTGGCAAATCCAAAGAGAGCCAAAGAGAGCAAAACAGAGCCTGACAGAGCCAAACAGAGCCATACAGAGCCAAACAGTGCCTGGCAGAGACAAACAGAGCCTAAAAGAGCCAATCACAGCTCAACAGAGCCAAGCAAAACCAAACAGAACAAAACAGAGCCTGACATGTCCAAACAGAGCCATACAGAGCCAGACAGAGTCAAACAGGGACAAGCAGAAACAAACAGAGCCTGGCACAGCCAAACTGAGCTCAACAGAGTCATACATGGCCTCGTAGAGCCAAAGGGAGCCTGGCTGAGCCACACATAGCCAAACAGAGCATGGTAGAGCCAAAGAGAGCCAAACAGAGCTTGGCGAAGGCAATCAGAGCCTGGCAGGGCCAGGGAAAGGCAAACAGGGCCAAACAGAGTCATGCAGAACCAAACAGAGCCAATCAGAGCCTAACAGACCCAAACAGAGACAAACAGAGGAAACAGAGACAAACAGAGCCTAACAGACCCAAACAGAGACAAACAGAGGAAACAGAGACAAACAGAGCCTGGCACAGCATGACAGAGCTGAACAGAGCCAAACAGAGCTAAACAATGCCAAAGAGATCGAAACAGAGTCTGACAGTGCCTGGCAGTGCCATACAGAGCCAATAGGTGCCAAACAGAGCCTGCCAGAGCCAAAAAGAGCCTGACCGAGCCAAACAGAGCCTGACAGAGCCAAACAGAGCCCAACAGTGTCTAATAGAACCAAACAGAACAGAACAATGCCAGACACATCCAAAGAGAAACAAACTGGGCTAAACAGTGCCTCGCAGAACCAAACAGAGCCAAACAGAGCCTCGTAGAGTGAAACAGAGCAAAGGAGTGCCTTGCATGTGCAAACTGAGCTAAACAGAACCAAACAGAGCCAAGTAGAGCCAGACAGAGCCAATCAGAGCATGGTACAGCCAAAGAGAACCAAACAGAGCCTGGCAAAGACAATCAGAGCCTGGCAGAGGCAAACAGGGCCAAACAGAGCCAAGCCGAATAAAACAGGGCCTGGCATGTCCAGACAGAGCCAAACAGAGCCTTTCACAGCCAAAAGGAGCTTGGCAGAGCAAAACACAGCCGCCTAGGGCCATGTAGAGCCTACCAGTGCCTAACAAAGCTAAGCAGAGTCAAACAGAGAAAGAAGAGACAAACAGAGCCAAACATTGCGAAACAGTGCCAAACTAATCCTGGCACAGCCAGACAGAGCTGATCAGAGCCAAACAGAGCCAAACAGGGCAAAACAAAACCATACAGATCGAAACAGATCTAAACAAAGCCTAACAGAGCTGAACACAGCTAAACAGAGCCAAGCAGAACAAAACAGGGCCTGGCATGTCCAGACAGAGCCAAACAGAGCCTTTCACAGCCAAAAGGAGCTTGGCGGAGCTGAACAGAGCCAAACAGAGCCTGGCAGAGCCAGGTAGAACCAAACAGTACCATACAAATCCAAACAGAGCCAAACAGAACCACTGGAGCAAAACAGTTCCTCACAGAATGAAACTGAGTC